>APFE031253227.1:132420-151128 GCA_000404065.3 Pinus taeda | reverse complement strand
ACTCCTATATAGAAGGCAGGTCTTTTCATTTGTATCATCCAAGAATTGTTCATTTATGTAATGTAAAGGAGGTTGCCTCCTCGAAGAGGCTGAATTCTAAGGCGTTGATCTATCTTTTCTATCTTTTTTGAGTTGGTTTCATAACAAGCTGTTCCATGGTTTGTTTGCTCATGATGTTTATTGCTGCTCCTAAATCAATCAATGTATTCGGAATTTCAACTCCATTTATATGTGTTTTTACAACTAGATTACCTGGATATACATATTTTTGTAAGGCAATTTTTCCCATCATTATGTCTGTTATTTTTCCTGCCAACTGAATTCTTTTTATTTCTTTTGTTTTTCTTCGTGGTTTCTTCATGCTCAACTCCTTCATAAGTTTATTGTTTTAGCTAGAATTTGAATCTCTTTAATGGCTTGTAACAAAGGGATTTTGATACAAACATTTTTCAATTCATCTAGAAAATCATAATTAGGCAACATAATATGCTTTTCTACCCCTCTATCAACTTGTAATCTTTCAGGAAAAGGAGGTGTAGAAGTAGATACCGGTGGTTGCTCTATGATAGGAGTTGAGTTTATTGGTTCTTTCTGTTTTTCATTTTCAGTATTCTAGTTTTGAAGAGATGTTCCTTCAAAAAATTTATTTCGCTGTAGAGAATCTTCCTCAGAATTGTCTTGTTCTTGAATAACTACAGAAGGCTTTTTCTTTTCTAATATCCTACCAGATCTCAGTTGGACATGATTGAGATCTAGAGGAGTGATCATATAAGTTGGAAATTGTTGTCCTTCCACCATAGGTATTCTGAGGATTTTTATTGTTGGGGTTTGGTAATGGTTGGGCAGGTAACTGATTTGGTCTCTGTGGGAATGGCAATGAAAGTTGAGGATTTTGGTTTTGAAGTTGGGGCTGTTGATTTTGTTGAGGAATTTGTTGGGGAGGATAGTTTGGATATGATAGAGGATATTGATAGTATTAAGAGAATCTTCCATAGGGATTTTGCACTCCTTGAGCCCAAGGTTGAGATTGAGATTGAGATTGAGGCCAAGGTTGCTGACAAGAATTCCAATTTCGTGGGGGCTAAATATACATTTGGTTGTTAAAACCCTGGTTTTGTGGCCCCTGCCAAGGTTTTCTAGAGACAAAGCAAAGGGATTCTGTTGGATTTGAAATTGTTTCCTCTTGAAAAACAGCCTTAAGACTAGGAATTGAAGGACAACTCTTGGTCTCATGGTTTTCTAAAAAAATCACAGAAGTCTCTATGATTTTTGCATCTAAAGGGCATTCTCTTAAAGCATGCTTCTTTCTGCATTTGGGACAGAAAATAACTAAAGCATCAGTCTTGGCTTTCTGCTTGTTTTGTAACTTAAGGGTGTCTATCTGTTCACTAAGGCTCCCTAGAATATCTCTTTTAAATTCGTCAAACATGTTTCCAATTTCTGCCCTACTCGCTGATCTAGTTGCAGATTTATTCACTCTAGCAAGAGAAGGATCTCTTGGACCTTTCTCAATTTTGGATTTTCCTCGAGAGATAAGCACATAATTCTCCAATGTCATTTAATGGGAGTTGAGAGATATCTCCCTTCCCATCATGTTAAGAATGTCTATCCACTCATCTCTAATGAATTTGAATAAAAGAGATTTTAAATTATCTTGATCTAAGTTTTCCATTTTTGCTCTTTTTATGTTATAGTTGCATCTTTCAATTAAATCCTCCAAATTTTATCCTACGTTTGATCAAGTTGCACGAAACGGGGAAACGGAAACGAGTTTCCGAAACGGGAAGCGATACGAAACACGACCGCCCCAAATTTGGGAAACGGGGAAACGCGAAATATATATATATATAATATATATATATTATATAATTAAAAATATTAAAAAATTATTATATATGTGCAATCATAAAGCATAATGATCATTATAATTTATAACATTAAACATTAGATTAAATTTAATCACATTTATCATGGTCATGAATGATCACATAATGAAAAAAAAATAGAGGAAAATCCCAAAAAACCAATAAAGTTTATTATATATCCAAGGGCAAAATCTCAAAATCAGCCTTTATTTATTTGTATGTGAGGCGGCAAGTACAATAAGACTATAAGGCTGCAAAAACTATAGAACAAAAGACTAATCCTCATCATAACAATCCTCATCAAAAATAGAATCAGCACAATGCTCAACAGTGGACGGTGGTGCTGAAGAAGATGATGCACCAATTCCACTTCCAGACTCGTCCTCAATATTCAAGGCAGCAAGAGAGAGCTCCAAATCAGGATTTTCTGCCTCCACATCCCATTCTTTGCTCACTGCTCAAAACACCCTAGCTGAAACAACTGTCAGTCTCCAAGAGAAACGATTTGCTGAATAGTGTGATGAGAGAATGAGACAAACTTCTCTTTTATAAGTTTAGACAGGCTTCTAGAACCCACTAGAAACAATTAAAAACAATTAAAAACAAATTAAAAAAATAAAAATAAAAAAAACACTTGATTTTTTGGAAACGTGGGGCTGTACGGCCGGGAAACGTGGTGGTATGGCCGGAAACGTGTTTCACAGCCGTACCAAACGCGGAAACACGTTCCGTTTCCGTTTCCTCAAGGAAACGCCCCCCCCCCCCCCCCCCCCCCACGTTTCCTGCAACATAGGTTTGCATCATTTTAAACACTTCATCTTTGTGATTGATAGGCATGCAATTATCCAAATACCTGTCCAAAAATGCTTTCTTCATGTCATTCCATGTTCTAATAGACTGAGTGACCAATCCCATGAACCATTTTAAACCAGCTCCTTTCAATGTTGAAGGAAACAATTTGAGTTTTTGAGAGTCTTGTAAATAATCATAAGTTCTGCACAAGACTTGAAATTCAAATAAAAAGGTTTTAGGATCTTCACTTTTTAATCCATGAAAATTTGGGAGGACAGAAGGTGAGATATTTTTCATTGTGGTATCTGTTTCTTCATCAACTATAGGGAATCCAAAAGAATTATCAACTTCCCTGTTTCCTCTACCTTCTCCATTATTTCCTCTACCTCTTCCTCCTCCAAATAGTGTAAATTCTCCATTGAGAACTCCCTCTCCTTCTTCTTCTCTTTCTGCCATTATAGATTCTTTAGGGTTAATATAAAATTCAACCTGCAAGGTTAATTGCTCTTCCTCTGGTTCCTCTATCAATGGTATGTGGAAGAAAGGTTCTACTTCTCCCTCTCCTCTAGGAATTTCTAATTCTTCAACTAAAATATGTTCCCCTGTAGAGGTGAAAAAAGGTACTTCTTCTGTTGGAGATCCAAGATTTTCTTCCTCTAGGACTGCCTCAGTAGATGAAGTAGGAGATCCTCTTAATTGGATTTCTAACCTTAGAACTTTAGGAAGTCTATGGCTAGTGAAATGTGGAATATGAGTTTGAGATGGAGGTGTATCTCTTCTTAGTCTTGGTGGAGTAGGTGGTGTTGTAGGAATTAAACTCTTGCCTCTAGCTATGAATCTAACCCTAGAGTCTCTTTCTCTATGCATATCATTTTTTAAATGTAAGAGATGAGGTTACCTAATTACGCTTCCCCGGGAACGATGCCAAAATGTCCTAAATTGCTTGCATAAATTATCAAGCGAGGTTTGTAAACTGATGAAGTGTGGTGCACTATATGTGCTTAGTTAACTTTTCTCTTTCTTCGTTGTTTTGTATTTTATGTTGTTTTTGGGGGGGTTTATGTTCTTTGATGTCTAAGAATGTACACTCTGAAACTATGAGAAAATTTAAGTGAATCTAATGAGTTTTAAAGGAAAGGAAATGTTTCTAAGTTAATCTAATTTCCTAAAAATGGACCAAGAACTATTGGCTAGTTAGAACCTAATAAAAAAACAGAGCATCTATGTTATCTTATCATTAGTCCTAATCCATGGATCTAATTCTTAAAACCACGAATGAAATTAATGTAGAAGTTAACTCAGTAATTGCATTCATTAAACTTTCAACCATTTAGTTTTGGAATATGATTAAATCAATCTCCTTGAAATGATTTTTGGGAATATTAGTGATGCAACTAAGTGAGGATTTGAAAACAAAAAGGTAAAAGCATGTAAACTGTAAACAATTAATGTATTTTTGACTTTCTCCAACATTCAAATGTGAAGCATTACCTTCTTGAAGTGTTGTGCAAGAAATCAGTTATACCTTAGTTCCTAAGTTCCTAGGAAAGTAACAATGTACTGAGTAAATTCAATCATTGTATGAATTAGACATTTAACCATTTAGTGTAGGATCATCATCATATTGAAATGGATTTTGAAAACATCCATTAACACAATTAATTGACAATTATGTTCTAAGAAAATGAATGACAAAACAGTGAGAAAACTAAGCAACTGTTTATTCTTATTACTTCAATCTTAATTCAGTTTGGAAATAGAGTCGTTTTTCTCCATGAAATATCTTAGAAGAGCAAGGCTGCACAGTTGTGATTTATCATTATGTTATTGATTAAAAACTGAAATGAAATATCATCCTAATTTAGAAAACAGACTTGCTGAAAGCAAAGTAATGGAATTTGAACTAAAAACAACAAATGAAAAACCTCCTTTAGTGCAGGGGCCCTCCGCAACTGACGTGGCTGGAATGCTAGCTAGTTAAGGATGCAATTTAAACGATCATTGGCAACACGAAGTTTGTATTATGAAAAAATGAAGTCTGAATACAGAGTATCAGCAAAAAGCCTGAACTTAATGTAATTCTTTCTAACTTATGTAACTTCCAACTCTGTTGCATGCAACCAATATTTAAAGGAAAATAACATAAATGTTTATGAGATAAACTTGCTACAGGTGGCTAATTCGAATTAAATCTAACATGACTGTTTAAGAGAAAAACTTGCTATAGGTGGCTAATTCGAATTGCAATAGGACTGTTTAAAGTTTTGATGAGCTACAAGTGGCTAATTCGAATTAAATTTGCAACAAAACTGTTAGACTTTTGACTAGCTACGAAAGAGCAAATCAAGAGTCCTACTGCTTCCGGATAATGTACTTTGACTCCATCTTTGATCATGACCTTAGGCTTGCTTTTTCGTTGATCTGGACCGAGTGAATAGGATAGAATCCATGTGGAGATGATTCTAGAAATGCCCATGTGGCCCAATTCTTCATTTGACATCTGGAACCTCCCAAACCATGAGAGTAGCTATGGAAACCACAGTTCGCTGCAGAATAGGCTGCGTTCTGTAGCTAATTTGCAAAAATCTATTCAAATAGCAAGAACATGAAAATATAATATAGTGATCATTTTAATGATTTCCTTGAGACAAAACCTAGTATTTATCATTGATTGGGTCTGTAATTTAATGAGAAAGCAAGGGAAAAAGGTGAGAAAAAAATGTCAAGGAGAGGGTAATTCTGAGGTTCAACACTTATCATGTATATTAGATATATCTTAGGAAATGAAAGGAGTCTTTGCATAGAGCAATGACTAAATCACTTCATTCGAGACATGATGAAGGAAGGAGCAATTGAGCTCCATAATATATTCATGAATGAATATATTGTGGACAAATTTGAGCTTAGTATGATGCTAGATGTCTCCCTCATTGAAGCAAATGATGAGGAAGCCAAAAAACCTAAGTTGCACAAACGGGGAAACGGGTACGAGTTTCCGAAACGGGAAGCGATACGAAACGTGACCTCCCCAAATTTTCGAAACGGGGAAACGCGAATATATATATATATATATATATGTGCAATCATAAAGCATAAATGATACATTATAATTTATTACACTTAAACGTTAAGATTTAATTTACATCACATTTACTCATGAATGATCACATAATGAGAATAAAAATATGGGAATATCCAAAAGCAACGTTTATTATATATCCAAATCTCAAAATCAGCCTTTATTTATATTAATATATGAGGCTGCAAGTACAATAAAGACTATAAGGCTGCAAGAGAGAGATCCAAATTAGGATTTTCTGCATCCAAATCCCATTCTTTAGAAGGACCGTTGTTGTATTGGGAGTCTCCTCCTACATAGTCGAACGACCTTAGTGCTCTTGATTAAATACACGTTTCATACCCTAGTACCCTACATGATCTTGATTATTGGGAGTTTCCCTTGCATAGAGGGCTTGATTCTCTTGATTAAATACAAGTTCCATACCTTAGTACATGATAAAATCCAATGGAAACATTGCAATCCCCCCAATCCTGAAATCCTGAAAAACAAATAAGTCTGCTGGATTTTGAGTGAGATCTAAAATTCTACTTTCTCCATATGAAATCCAATGAGGGCAAAACCATTCTCAAACATCCTGAGTCATTTCATGGTAATGTTAAAAATTTAAGTAAAAGGATGAAAATGAAAAATAAAAGAGAATATCACTTTTACTTTAAGAATTTAACATTACCATGAACAGCATATGCCTCAAACTTCCTGATGAACTGCATATCAACACTAGGGCAAAAATTTACTTTTATAACTTTAGACACACATCTAGAAGCAACTAGAAGTCACTAACATACCCTAAAAGTAAATTAAAAAACAAATTAAAAATAAAAAATAAAAAAAACACAAGTTAATGAGGAAACGTGGGTCGTACGGCCCTGAAACGCATTTCCGGCCATACTAGCGACGTTTCCGTTTCGGGAAACATGGCAGTACGGCTGGAAACGCGTTTCACAGCCGTACCAAACGCGTTTCTGGGTTTTGTACCCGTTTCCGTACGGAAACGGACCTCTATGCCACGTTTCCTGCAACATAGCAAAAAACATTTTTGGCTGGGTCATAAAGGATTTTTGACCAAGAAAGGATGTATACATTCACTTTTGAAGCCAAAAGGACTTGGCTAGATTGACCAAAAGTAAATGTCCCAGGGAAACTATAATATTGAACAGATATTTTCCTTAGAAGCCAGAAGGACTTGGATATGTTGACCAAAGGAGATAGATGAAATTCACCTTTAAAATACCAGAAGGACTTGGGTAGGTCACAAAGGACTTTGACTAGAAAGGTGAATAGTCCAAAGGCAAATTTTATTGAGAAGTCAGAAAATTTTTGATGCCTAGGCTAAGGTCATGACCAAAGGAATGTGATATATTTTCTTAAGGAGCCAGAAAGGAATCTGGCCCTCCTTGGATATTTATGTTAATCAAAAGGGCATGCATCATTATGACAAGCTCATGAAAATTTTCTTATGAAGGAGAATTCCTAACTAAAGGGAAATCTGTTGTAGGAGAATACCTCGCTCGCTAAGAGGGAGTGTTTATTTTTGTAGCATCAGGAGGTATTCCCGCATGCCAAGGAGCTTTCCAAATCAGCAAAAGAAATTATAATTATTAAAGGAAAAATTCAATTTTTAATAGTCGATGTAGGCTCCAAGAAGCCTAAGTTGGCCGCACCATTAGAAGTGACCCTTGGTCAAAAGGGCACCAATTTGATCACTATAAATAAGACAATTCGACCTCCTCACTTGACAATAATTCAGATCACTCACAACAACAAGAAGTAATCTGTTCACACGTGTGAAGGAGTAGAAGAAGTCTAAAGTTGACCAGCGAATTCTGAAAGAGAAGTTTGACTCGTTGACCAATGCTTTTCTGGGCTGTTTTGATTGAATCTTTGACTGATTATTGGAGTGAATATTCCGGGCATCTTTGACTGAATGTTGACTAAATTTCCTGGCTGAAAGCTGGATGCTGACCGAATCTGTTTGACTAGGGTTGACTGCAGGTCAACTGTAACAGTTTGACCAAATTCTGTGAGGAAGTTGCAGGGCTAAATTTGGCCTCCTTTGATCACTGTTGACCAAAAGCAGAACAGACTGAAAATCAGGCTGTTGACCAGATTTGTCTAAGCTAACAAAAGTCATATTTTCTCTCTCCTTGACCAGGTTTGACTAATATTTTGTGCTTGGGAATTGGCACAAATTTCTAGACAATTTATATTGTAAACTTTGCTGAAGATTGAATTCTGCTTAGAAGAAAATTTGGCTGTGTTTTTCCCAAGATAATCTTGTCTCTTTATGATCCTATGGTTATTATTACATTATAGTTGAGATTTTCTATGTATAATTACCACTGTTGATAATATCGGCGATATTCGAAAATATCGCGATATTTTCAGCAAAACGATATATCGCCGAGAAAATATCGCGATATTTTCAAAATATCGGCAAATATTGGAAAATATCGGCAAAATATCGCGATATTTTGAAAATATCGGCAAAATAACGGCTATATTTAAAAATTTGAAAAAAATATTTTTTATGCTTGCCGATATTTGCCGATATTTTTCCGATATTTTTGCCGATATTGCCGATAAGATATTTTCTGGACCCTCGCCGATATTTTCCCGATACCGATATTATCAACACTGATAATTACCAATGTTGTGAACATCGGCATCGAGATAAAATCGGCGAGGGTCCGAAAAACAAAAAATTGGGAAAATCGGGAAAAATATCGGTAAAACATCGGCAAAATTAAGATACCATAAAAATATCTTTAAAAATCGGCAAACATCGGCTAGGCCAAAAAATCGTGATTTCGAGATAATATTGGGATGTTATCGAGTTGTTCGCAACAATGATAATTATTTAATGATATAAGTGACATAAGACAACTTGAGAATACAAATCATTGGAAGTAATTATCAGATTAGGAAATCAGTTTCTAACTTTCTATTATAAGAATAATCAACAAACCAATCACTTTTTTAAGTCATGTTTTGACCAATGTTATTGGACTCAACTTAGAGACTTACTTGGCAAGGCTGAAGAGTAATAGTTGACTCAAACTTGTGAAAAGATCGTGAATTGACTCGGGAAATTAAAATAATAGTAAAATAACTAAATTTAAGAGGGAAAATATACTTTTTAATAATATGAAAGTTTACAATTCCATGTAATGCAAATTTTTAATAAATAACCCATTTCAAATACTGCGTAGTATAAAATGCCATGGATTCTGTACAGGGGACAAGTGTATTGGATGATTCTTTAAAATGGGATCAAAGAAGCAAGCAAAATCACTACTTCTTTATGTTTTCCAATGCGCTTTATAGATAGAAAACCATGGTCCTAGGAGCAAGTGGTAGTTACTTTTAAGTATTTCAAACTTATAGGTAGCAACATTGTATTTTTGAGATTTCTTAGCGAATCAATGCTAAACATGGACCCAAATTGGATCATATGTTCAAATAGGGAAAGACATAAGGATACAATGTTATTTTATATGTATCAGCAACTTTTGCTTTACCGTAAGGCAAATGGCCTAACAGTGTACAAACATGGAAAATCAATTAACCTCTAATCATACCTGGAGTAGTATGTATCTAACTCTTAGGGGCTGCTACAAATGGAGGATATTTTAAACTATGCATTAATATTCACTGTTGAAATAATATATTTTAGTCATTGATTGACATGAAGTAGAGATACTAAGACCCAGTGAACATGAATATTTAATCATCTAGATTGTCATTCACTCTATTTTTTTGTCTTTTCTGGTCTATAGGATTGTTTTGTTTTTCTCATATGGTGGTTTCTCAGCCCCAGGTAAAGCTACCATCGTTGCAAATCAATAGGTCAGTTGGAGATCTCAAGCTTGCAAAATACACGAAGGTACTATGAATATACACTTGCCTGTATTTGTACTTTTAATTCCCTTATCATTCACATCAGTTTCCTTCAAAAAAGGAGTAGAAATGCAATCATAAAATGTTCTCTTATGCATTATGCTCCCGTTATTGCTTTTAATGTGTGTTTAATTTCTACTTTTGTTGCATGGTACACAGTGGTTTGACGACTGTGATGAGGGTATAAGCAAAGCTTGTCATCATGCATTGGATCTACTGGCAGGAGAGTATGGATGTAAGGTATATATGTAGATGGTATTACAGCGCCTTGTATGGTTAATACAACAAATCTGTTATTTCATGTGATTATATGCTAGTGTATGATATTGACTCTTGAGTATCCAAGTGTCTCAGTTTGTATCTATCCAAAGTTGGTAGTTGTTTTTTAGAAAGACAACGGTGAATGCACATGTTAGCAAGCCTGATACTTCATTTTGAAATACTATTTCATAAAGAAAATGTTGACCTTATAGAGCAAGGCAAATTGAATTTCTAGTTAGATCTAGAAATAAAATGCAGACCCCTTTTGTGTTAAAACAAAAAAATGACCTTTTATCCCTTCGAGGGTTTGACTTGTGAACTCTGTGTTTCCTTATGTTTGAAGATTTTGGAGGTGACTTTGCCAGAGATAGAAGAAATGCGCCTTGCACATTATGTAACAATCGGCTGTGAATGCAACAGTTCTGTTGGTCCTTCTTTTAAAAAGTCGTATGTTTCTCAACTTGTAGAATAAGTGTTTGGGAGGGTATTTCATTTGTTTTGGCATAGAAATTTGCTATGGTTTAAATTCCAATTGCATGCTTATTGATGTTAAAATGATCTTTGTTGGATTAGAGGTATGGCAGTGTCGGGATGGGATGCAAGGTTTGCATTTCGTGTGTATCGTTCTTTTAGCAGCAAAGAGTTCCTTAATGCCCAACGATTGAGGTAAGTTATGTTTAGTTTTGGCATTTGTCTTATCTTTATTATTCTATATATTGATTCTCAAGAAACTTTTTCCCTATTTCGGAAGAAAATGTGTTTTATGTTCCGTTACCTTTTCAAAAGGATTACACCAACTGTTATACTAGTAGGCTGAAGCAATGTTACATTTATTGTTATCAGGAATCTATCACCAGGGGTTCGGAACATAACTTACCAGCAATAATGGGGAAATTGTTGGAAATTATTAGAAAACCTAAAAAATACAAAAATAATCAATGTTTTTCAATTGTTTAAACTTCTAGAGTAAGATCAATTTCAAACAAACACATTGTTACATAATATGAAAATAAAACTGATGTATAAGATGTATAAGATGCATAAGATGTGAAGTGGTACATCAAAAATCAGTACTGAAATATGATATCTCTCTTCAGTCATAAGTCTTGACAGTGTAATACAAAAAGCCACATCAAAACAAAAATAAATGTATCTCATGAGATGATAATGATGGATTATCATTGTAGGCATTTAATTACTACAAGGATAATCATAATGCACTAAGATATCAATGGTTCCCTCTACCCTTTTTATAGACAAAGGTCACTGTTGACACTTTTTCTCTGGAAGCAGTAGGTGGATGTGTTGAGGATGAGTCTAAGGTGGAAGTTGAAGTGGGTTGTCTTCCAACGCTTCCCCTAGTTATCTCCCTTTGTCGAGTGAATGACGTTGGTTATGACACACTCACAATGTCCTTATCTTTCTCCAAATACATCTCTCCCAGAAGTGGAACCTCCTTTGATAACTCCTTTGTTGATTTGGGGTAGCATCGGATGTGATCTACCCATGAAAATTGGTGGAGAGACTAAAGCACATGAGATATCGAAGACCCAGAGATGGTTTGGGCAGATTCTAACCGGTTTGGGAGATATTAAAATAATTAATATTTTTAATGGAGTTCCTGTTGGAAATACTGAGGGGGTGAATCAGTTCTTTTATGTTCTAGTTATTACCAAAATATATATATATATATATATATATATATATATATAGAACACAGAAATCAACAGCCATAATTAATGCTTTTATTGAACACAACACAATGCAATGAAATAAATACAATACAAGTATATATTTGATTGTGATTAGTTGCGAAGCTCCAACTTGGAATTTAGTGAGGCTCCAACCTCCAGAGCACCAACTCTGTTTTGCAATGGTTCTGCACTTAGGAGCACCTACCCTTAAGGACTTCAGTCCTATTCAGTTCTAAGGCTCCATCCTCATGGGCTCCAACCCAACCTTGGTATAAACTGGTATGCTGCTAATCTCTGTTTAGCTGAGGTTCCCCTTCACTTCTACTCTCCTGCCTCTGCTGCCTTTGCTACTTCTGCTGCCTCTACTACCTCTGCTGCTTCTGCTACCTCACACTCTGGTTCTTCACCACAACAACAACAACCACAGTTCTCTGTTTTTACTGTTTTATTCATTCCCATGCCTCTGTCCATTCATTTCCGCTTACATCGCCTCTGCGCTGTGCAAGTTTATTGACTTTCTAGGGACACGTAGATTCATTATACAGGTCCAAACGATCCACGGAGAACACATCTTCCCGGTTTACCATAACAGTGCTCCTTTAGGCAATGATTGAGGGCATACACAGAGTTCTTTCAGTTAAATGAAGATGTTTTGTCTTGGTCGCAATCGTAATTGCCATGATTCATCCCTTTCAACTGATGTTCAACCTTCTGAACCATCAGAACAACCATTGTAAGGCTTTCGGCTTAAAACATCCCGCGCAAGCCAAAAATTCCATTACACAGAGAATATGAGAAAAACAGTGAAACAGACTAAAACGCGGACTTGAGGAAATATTACAATCGCACCTATTCCTGTATCGGGTCCATAGTGAAATCATAATCGGCGCTTTAGACTTCCGGAGGTCCTTTATACATCAAGACCATGGCATCGTCGATGGCCGATGGCCGATCCTCCACTGGATGCGATATTATATTAAGCTATGTTATAATGTTTAATTGGGTCCACATGCTTTATTGTAATTGGCGCTTGTAGTCGGATAACCCTCTGTGTAGCGTTGTGATGGGCAGATGCGATATGGTATTAAACCATAGTAAATATGCTCGTTGGGTTCGCAACCTTATCGCAATCGGTGCTTTCATGTGGCAAGGCTTTATGGCTTGTGATATAGTGATGGACGCGATATTACAATTAAGCCAAGTTGTGATGTCGCATCGGGTCCGCAACATTCATCGCAATGAACGCTTGGGTGTGGCAAGGCTTCATAACATATGCGATTGTGATGGATGCGATAATAGATTAACTTATATTGCAATGTTGTGGTGGGTCTGCATATATATGTATCACTATCGACGATCGCAAAGGGGCCGCTTAACACTTTATTACCTCCGCTCTGAAATGCTGATGTGATGATCGCTATTGGCAATCACAATGGTCCACTGGACACATTGTAATGCCACTCCCGAAGTGTCGATGCGATATGAGGTGCCAGACCCGATATGACTCACCGCTCCTGTGTATACAGTTACAAGTCGACAATTCGCCTCCAATAGTGTATTTGCCATATTGCATAGTTTCGCCTGCCGATAGTGTTAAGTCTATATATATGGGCTTTCTGTCTGCCGATAGTGTAAAAGAATGCATTCATGGGTTTATGCTCCTCCGCCTGTATCTGCATGCATATAATTCTTTTGTGGCCCGATAGTTCCCGATAATATAAATGTACCCATTGCTCCTCTGATGGCTCTAACATATACATATGTGGCTCTGTCTGCTCCTCTTGGCTCCTCCAATAGCTCTATTTGCTCCTTTTGGCTCCTCCGATAGCTATTTGCTCCTCTTGGCTCCTCCAATAGCGCTGTTTGCTCCTCGAATATTGCCATAATGACAATCTGTGTCCAACAATCTCCCCGTTTGTTATTGATGGCAATATTCTTCTGCTCTCCCCCTTTGACATCAATGGCAAAGGAATGCATACGGACTCCCCTTGTCAAACTGCTCCCTCTGTCCTGCTACATCTTTATGAATGAATTTGAGTGATGATAAAGAGATAACCCCCATCTTTTGACGCGGATGTTCGAATGCTTCTCGAGGAAGAGGTTTTATGAAAATATTTGCTATCTGCTCCTCAGTACTGATATATTCCAGGACGATGTTTTGTTTAGCTACTTGCTCACGGAGGAAATGATACTTGATTGGTATGTCTTTGGTCCTTGTAGTGCATCACTAGATTTTCGCCGAGACTGATAGCACTTGTGTTGTCACAATAGATGGTAATCAATTGATTTGTACATATGTTGACATATTTTAGAGCTTCCTTCATCCATAGTATTTGAGTACAACAATCTGTTGTAGCAATATACTCGGCTTCGATTGTGGATAATGATATGGATGACTGTTTTTTGCTGAGCCACGATACTAAACAGTCGCCTAGGAAGAACACATTTCCACTAGTACTTTTCCGATCATCTATACTTCCAGCCCAATCAACATCTGTGTATGCAGTTATAGTCAGTGTTGAGCTCTTTGGATACCAAAGACCAGAATCAAGAGTTCCTTTCAGATATCTGAGAATTCTTTTTACAACTAATAAATGGGATTGTTTGGGAGCAGATTGAAATCTTCCCACCATTCCTACTGCTTGCATTATGTCTGGTCTTGTAGCTGTTAAGTATAGAAGGGCTCTAGTCATTGACCTGTAATGAGTTGCATCTATTAGAGGGGAGTCATCATCTTTTCTTAATTTGCAATTTGTGGTCATAGGTGTGCTCATGGGTGCACAGTCCTCCATTCCATATTTCTTGAGCATGTCTTTTAGATATTTGGTTTGAGATATACACAATCCTGCTCTAGTTTGAGATACTTGAAGTCCAAGGAAGTGAGACATCTCCCCTATCATTGACATGTCAAACTCTTTTGACATGTTTTGAGAAAATTCATGGCTCATTTCATCATTATTACTAGCAAAAATCAGATCATCAACATAAACAAGTGTAACTAGTAACTTAGCTTCATCTGTCTTTATGTATAGATTACTTCTAGCCACTCCCTTTTTGAAGCCTTGTTGTTGTAGATAGTGATCCAATCTTGCATACCAAGCTCTAGGAGCTTGTTTCAACCCATATAAAGCCTTTTTCAACTTACAGACTAAGTCCTTTCCTGCTGTTAGATCAAACCCTTCTGGTTGCTCCATATAGACTTCGTCCTTGAGTTCACCATTTAGAAATGTTGATTTCATGTCCATTTGATAGATTTTGAATCCTTTTGAGCAAGCAAATGCCAAGAACATCCTGATATCTTCCATACAAGCTATTGGTGCAAATGTCTCTTCAAAGTCAATTCCTTCAATTTGTGAATAGCCTTTGCAGACAAGCCTTACCTTGTTTTTGATAACATGTCCTTCCTCATTCATTTCATTTTTGAACACCCATTCGGTTCCTATTATGTTTTTGTCCTTTGGACGAGGTACTAGTTCCCTTGTCTTGTTCTTCTCAATTTGGGACATTTCTTCTTCCATGGCTTTTACCCATTGAGGATCCTTACTTGCTTCTGCAAATGTTTCTGGTTCTATCATAGATAGAAGGGCAATGACTTTTCTCTTGGGTGTAATTGTTATCCTTCTTCAGGTCTACACACCTTCATCTCTGTCGCCAATAATCTGCTCTTCTGGATGATATCTTTGGACATACTTCATCTTTGAAGGGGTATGAGGTGGTTCTCTTTCCTCTTCTTCTTCCTTCTCATCTATTTCTTCTTCTTCAATGAGGAAATCATCTTCATGTTCTTCAATTTCCTTTTCTCGAAAATCTTCATCAACCTTTACATCAATGCTTTCCACTATCTTCTTCAGTCGATAATTGTAGCACTTGTAAGCCTTGCTCCGTGTAGAGTATCCAAGAAATATCCCTTCATCAACCCGAGAATCAAACTTTCCTGGTGAGCCATCATTGATTTTTATGAAGCACTTGCTTCCAAAGATCTTGAAGTACTTCACTGAAGCAGGTCTTCCTTTCCATAACTCATAAGGAGTTTTTTCACATTTTGGTCTTAATTGAGTTCGATTCAATGTATAGACAGTTGTCCCTATTGCTTCTCTCCAGAATTTAGGCTGCAAGTCTGCTGCTAATAACATTGTTCTTGCCATTTCTTGGACTGTCCGGTTTCTTCTTTCAACTACCCCATTTTGCTGAGGTGTTCTGGTAACAGAGAATTCCCTTTTAATTCCATGAATATTACAGAACTCACTAAACTTGTTTGATGTAAATTCTCCCCCTCTGTCTGTTCTGAGGCACTTAATTTTTGAATCCTTTTCACTTTCGACAAGGGCTTTTAGATTCTTAAAACACTCAAAAGTTTCAGATTTATACTTTATAAAATATATCCACATCATTCTAGTATAGTCATCAACAAATAACACAAAGTACATTTCTCCTTGGAGTGCCTGATTTCTAGTTGGCCCACACACATCAGCATGAATGATCTCCAAGGGCTTCGATGTAGAGAGCTCCTTTGTCTTGTGGCTAGTTTTGGTTTGCTTTCCATGTTGACATGGACCACATACTCCTTGATTTGGTTTGAATAGCCTTGGGATGTCTCGTATAGCTTTGATCTTATTGATATTGATCAGATTTTCGAAGCTTGTATGTCCAAGTCGCTTGTGCCACAACCAACTTTCATCTGTCTGACTCAGGTAGCATTTATTTTCTTGAATCTTGTTTAGAATTTAAATGTTGTCTAGTGTTCTCACCCCTTTTGCCACAAGTTCCCTTGAGGCAGAGTTCCTTATTTCATAGTCTTTGGTGCTGAAGACAACCTTATGTCATTGATCACAGATTGGGTTGACACTCAGGAGGTTGTGTTTGAGTCCCTCAACTAGCAGAGCCTCTTGAGCTTTTCCTTTTCCTTTGATCAGAGTAACAGTTCCTTTGCCTGCAATTCTGCCAGATCCGCTCAAAGGACACATTCCCTTCCTTTTTGCTCAGTGAGACAAACTTCCTTTTGTCTCCTGTCATGTGTTTGGAGCACCCACTATCCACAAACCAATGATTTCCATTATTTTGAGCATATAGAGCCAGGCCGCATTTATCCATGCTGGGGTTCTTCCTACTCATCTTTCTTCCTTTGAGTGGGTAGTCTTGTTCATAGTGTCCATTATTGTAGCAGAAAGAGCAAATCAGATCAAATTTGGTCAAGGGATCAAATGAATTGAAGGTTTTGATTTGTCCCTGCCTTTTGGGGGCATTTGAATTAATTATTTGGTCCTTTAGCTTTGGCGTTTCACTTCTGCGAGCCATGCAATGTTTGGCTTGATGACCGAAGTTTTTACAGTGAAAACAGTGTCCAAGAAAGATGGTTTTGTACCTGTTGAAGCAGCCACAATTTTAGTCGATTTCCTTCCTGGGAATTACTCCTCCCTCATTCTATGGATTTGAGATGGGCCCTTGGTGGAGTACAGGTTTGTATTTGCTGTAGTGTCCATGATTCGACTCCACGTTCTTAGTTGGAATAATTCTCTCTTCATTCTTTGGATCTGGGATGCACTTTTGATAACATAACTTTTTCGTCTTTTGGATTGCAAGAAAGTGCATCGGCATAGCTTTTCGCACTATTCTTAGTGCTTGAGGATTCTCCTTTGAAACCTATTCCAGACTTGTCATGTTGAGGTTTTTGATTTTTTAGAGTAGTCTCAAGTATTTGAGAGCTTTTACAACCCTTTTTAATTTGCTCCAACTCCTTTCTCAGAGACACTATTTCGGCCTCACGTTCTTCACAAGTCTGTTCTTTTTCTTTAAGCTTTGCTTCCAAGAGATCTTCTCTCCTTCTTGTTTCCTCGTTTTCCAATTTGAGAGAAATGATTATGTTCCGTAGTTTCTCATTTTCTTTAATGGCGCTTATGAACAGTTCATCTACATTTCCTTCCAACCCTGAGTCATCATCATTTGCGAGTGCCATGAATAATGTTTCTTAGCTTTCATCATGGTCACTTTCCTCATTTGATTTCTTTTTGATGACCATAAACTCATCCTCATTAGACTCATCTTGCTTAGAGAAGAAGTTCTTCTTATTGAACCCTTTCTTTTTGTGTGCCATTCTTTTAGAATTTCCTTCATCATCACTGTCATGTTTATGAGGACATTTTGCTGCATAATGACCTATTTTTCCACATTTAAAACATATAAGGGGGTACTTGCCTTTAAGCTTAGATCCTTTCTTTAGCTTTCGTACAAATTGAGCCAATTTGGATTCCACATTTGACTCATCACTACAGTCATTCCTTGAGCCAATTCGGATTCCACATCTGACTCATCACTACAGTCATTTCTTTCTTTCGCCTTATTTGACTTTGAGGCCTTGAATGCTCCATCTTTGTAGCTTGGGCCACGTTTCCTCATTTCATAGGCAGTGAGAATTTCATGGAGTTCATCCATTTTGAGGGTATCTAGATCCTTTGCTTCTTTTATAGCGCTTATTTTGGAGTCAAATCTATCTAGAAGAGATCTTAATACCTTTTGAACAATGGTACTTTGTTCAATTTTTTCGTCCAATCCTTTTAGGGAGTTTACCACTTTAGCTACTTGGAGGAGTTATGCTGCAATATCTTCTTCATCTTACATCCTCAGACTTTCAAATTGTATTCTGTGAGTTTGAAGCTTTTCCTTCTTGACTTTTGAGTCTCCATCGTATAGGCCAACTAGCTTCTCCCACATTTCTTTGGCAGAGGTACAGTGCATGACTTTTGTAAACTCAGAATCAGTGATTCCACTAGTGATGGAGTTCAAGGCCTTTGCATTTGCGATGTAGGCTTTCCTCTCATCTGGATCTGTTGGAAGAGTGGTAGTCATTTGGTATTCATTTTGAACAAAATGCCAGACTTTAGGTCCAAGGGACATTAAGTAGTAGGTCATTCTCTTTTTCCAAAAACCAAAGTTAGTGCCATCGAACAAAGGAGGTCTTCCTGATGCTTCGTGATTTTTCATCATGGCTGCGGATCCTTCTTCATGCTGTTAGGCTAGCATAAAGAAGCCTGCTCTGATACCAATTGTTGGAAATACTGAGAGGGGGGGGCGTGAATCGGTATTTCTTTTTAATGGTTCTAGTTATTACCAAAAGCATATA
>APFE031253227.1:93241-132313 GCA_000404065.3 Pinus taeda | reverse complement strand
TATTGAACACAACACAATGCAATGAAATAAATACAATACAAGTATATATCTGATTGTGATTAGTCGCCAAGCTCCAACTTGGACTTCAGTGAGGCTCCAACCTCCAGAGCACCAATTCTGTTTTGCAGTGGTTCTGCACTTAGGAGCACCTACCACTAAGGACTTCAGTCCTGTTCAGTTTTGAGGCTCCAACCTCATGGGCTCCAACCCAACCTTGGTATAAACTGGTATGCGGCTAATCTCTGTTTAGCTGAGGTTCTCCTTCACTCCTACTCTGCTACCTCTGCTGCTTCTGCTGCCTCTACTACCTCTGCTGCCTCTACTACCTCTGCTGCTTCTGCCACCTCACACTTTGGTTCTTCACCACAACAACAACAACCACAGTTCTCTGTTTTTACTATTTTATTCATTCCCATGCCTCTGTCCATTCATTTCCGGTTACACCGCCTCTTAGGCTTCCTGTTCGATCGTTGCGGCTTCCTCTGCGCTGTGCAAGTTTACTGACTTTCTGGGGACACGTAGATTCATTATATAGGTCCAAACTATCCATGAGAACACATCTTCCCGGTTTACCATAACAGTGCTCCTTTAGGCAATGATTGCGGGCATACACAGATTTCTTTCAGTTAAACGAAGATGTTTTGTCTCGATCGCAATCATAATTGCCATGATTCATCCCTTTCAACTGATGTTCAGCCTTCTAAACCATCGGAACAACCATCGTAAGCCTTTCGGCTTAAAACACCCCGTGCAAGCCAAAAATTCCATTACACAGAGAATATGAGAAAAACAGTCAAACAGACTAAAAGGCAGACTTGAGGAAATATTACAATTGCACCTACTCCTGTATCGGGTCCATAGTGAAATCGCAATCGACGCTTTAGACTTCCGAAGGTCCTTTATACATCAAGACCATGGCATCGCCGATCCCCAACGGCCAATCCTCCACTGGACGCGATATTATATTAAGCCATGTTATAATGTTTAATCGGGTCCACATGCTTTATCGCAATCGATGCTTGTAGTTGGACAACCCTCTGTGTAGCATTGCGGTGGGCGGATGCGATATGGTATTAAACCATAGTAAATATGCCCATTGGGTCTGCAGCCTTATCGCAATCGGCGCTTTCATGTGGCAAGGCTTTACGGCTTGTGATATAGTGACGGACGCGATATCACAATTAAGCCAAGTTGTAATGTCGCATCGGTTCCGCAAAGTTCATCGCAATCGGCGCTTGGGTGTGGCAAGGCTTCATAACATATGCGATTGTGATGGATGCGATAATAGATTAACTTATATTGCAATGTTGCGGTGGGTCCGCATATATATGTATCGCTATCAGCAATTGCAAAGGGGCCGCTTAACACTGTATTACCTCCGCTCCGAAATGCCGATGCGATTATCGCTATCGGCAATTGCAATGGTCCACTGGACCTGAAATGCTGATGTGATATGAGGTGCCGGACCCAATATGACTCACCGCTCTTGTGTATAAAGTTACAAGTCCGCAATCCGCCTTTGTTAGTGTATTTGCCATATTGCATAGTTTTGCTCGCCGATAGTGTTAAGTCTATATATATGGGCTTTCTATCCGCCGATAATGTAAAAGCATGCATTCATTGGTTTATGCTCCTCCGCCTGTATCTTTATGCATATAATTCTTTTGTGGCCTGATAGCTTTTGATAATATAAATGCACCCATTGCTCCTCTGATGGCTCTATTTGCTTCCTTATAGCTCTGACATATACATATGTGGCTCTGTCTGCTCCTCTTGGCTCCTCTGATAGCTCTGCTTGCTTCTCGAATAATCACAATCTGTGTCCAACAGTTCCTAAGTCTAAACTTAGGAATAATAAAATATTAATGGGTATTAATATAAAATTGGGTTAGAAGGTTCCAAAATTCATGGATCAAGCCAAATCTAATCTTAGCCATTGATTAGAGATTTAATCTCAACCGTTTAAGGACCAACGGAAAAAGTATAAGAAGAGGCTTGAGGGTCAGTTGGAGAATACACTGAGGGAGACTAGTCAATTTGATTTCTGGAGCGGGGTTAGCTGAGAAATTCGAACCAGTGGTCTTGAGAGCAGTAGGAGGTAGCAAGTACGGAATAGAGAGTTAGGAATAGCACCAGGGGAACAACACAGAGGTTGGAGAGGCAGACGCAGAGGCAGCAGACTACACAGTCACTGGAGGGCTTGCGTGGGTGACGCAAAGAAGCCCAATGCTGACGCAGAGAAGCAGGGGCTGACACAGAGGGTCTGGGAGCTACGCAGAGGTCAGCCAGGATGATGCTGAGACTGGGAGAAGTGTTGAAGAATTTTCTCTCTGTTGGGTAAGCCAGTTTGGCACCCTGTTGTACTGAAGAGTTGTTGAATAATAAAATCCTCCCTTGCTGCACCAGTTTTCCCACGTTGGGTTTTTTTGGGGACTGTTGTCGATGTGTTAATTCTTGTGCATGTGTTTGTTTCTGTATTATGGTGTGATATATGCAGCAGAATTTATTTTAATGTTTACTGAAGGATTTTCATAAATAAGTTATTGGGAAAATAAGTAGGTAAAATAAATCAGTTGTTGCAGTGATAGAATTTTCACATGGTATCAGAGCGAACAATCAAAGACAGGAAGGGAAAATCAATTATGGGTCGAGACCATGATGCAAAGCCATCTACGTTAAGAGACTATCACAGATTTTCGGAAAATTGCACAAGAGAAAGTGATTTCGACTTCTCTATGTTGGCTTCTAGGTTGGTAGAAGAAGTGGCTTGTGTGACTAGCTCTGCATCATCAGAGGTGTGGTATATAGACAATGGAGCCTCTTGGCATATGATGGGAATCTAGGAATGTTTCTTAGATTATCGGGAGGAGAAGATGAACTTTCAGATCACCATGGGTAACAAGGCAAAGTGTACTCCAGTAGGGAGGGGTACCATAGTTTTTCAAATAGAAATGGGAGAGCGGTTTTGTGCTACCAGTGTGTTGCATGTACCCGGATTGGGGATGAATTTACTTTCTGTCTCGCAACTTCAAGGCAAAGGCTATGACGTTTTCTTCATCAAGGAGAAAGTATACGTCAAACACCCGAGATGGAAAAAGAAAGTGCAGATCGGGATCAAAATTAACAGGTTGTACAAACTACAACTAGAATCACCAATGGCACTAATAGGCAGTCATGAGGAAAAGGATTTGAATGAACTATGGCACAAAAGAATGGGACATTTGCACCATGGGGCTCTGAAAATTTTCAGGAGCACTGTAACAGGAGTTTCAGATCTTAGTACGGAACGAGATGATGTATGCAAAGGATGTGCTCTAGGAAAGTATGCCAAAGCAACATCTCCTAGAAGTAAAAACAGGGCCAAGGGTGTACTAGGATTGATACACTCAGATATCTGCGGATCCATGTCCATTAAAGCTCTTAGTGGTGCCGAGTACTTCCTCACCTTCATTGATGACCACTCAAGGAAAACTTGGATTTATTTTCTGAAAACCAAGGACGAGGTTTTCTGTCGATTGAAAGAGTTCAAGGCTGTGGTGGAGAATCTGACTGGGAAGAAAATAGAAATTTTGCGCTCAGATAATGGGGGGAAGTATGTCAATAAGGACTTCACTGATTTTTGTGCTAAGCAGGGCATCAGAAGAGAGTGGACAACTCCTTACAATTCAGAGCAGAATGGAGTAGCAAAAAGAAAGAACAGGACTATTGTAGAAGCAGCTAGGGCCATGATGTATGATCAGGATATGCCAAAATTCCTGTGGGCAGAAGCATGCAACGCAACAGTTTATGTTCAGAATAGAACTCCTCATCTGACATTGGGCAAGATTACTCCAGAGAAAGTCTTGACAAGGAAGACGCCTGAAGTCAGTCATTTCAGGATATTTGGGAGCTTAACATATTGTTGCATACCCGAGGAAAAGAGGAAGAAGTTGGATCAAACTGCAGAGAAAGGATATCTAGTGGGATATAGCGAGAACGCTAAGGCATACAAAATATATCTTCCAGGGAGCAGGAAGGTAGTAGTTTGACGAGATGTGAAATTCATGGAAGATAGGGCTTTCAGGAAATCTCAAGAAATGCCTTCCAAGGAGCAGTCAAAAGAGGAACCGTTGGTCAAACCTCTTCAAACAACAGAAGAAAAGAATTCTTCCTTAGGTCAGGAAGAATCACAGGATGAGGAGGAGATACAGAAGCACCTATTGGCAGAGGAAAAAACAAGCAGGGAACTTCGTCAGATTTTGCGAGATGCAAAGGACTTCATCGATTGGCCAAGGAACAATAAGAGGGAGCGAAAACAACCAGATAGATATCAAGCATTAGTAGCTCAGGATGGGGAGCCTGCCAACTTTCAAGAGGCAGCTCAACATCAGGTTTGGCTGGATGCGATGGTAGAGTGAAGTATACAGACTTAAGTAATAAATAGAAATACATAAATATTTTATTAATAAGTGAATGATGATTACATTTTTGTGAGAGGCCCGACTATATACCGCCTTAGGTGCCTCTTGGTGAGTGGGTATGATCTTTGATCATGCTCTTTTGCCTAATAAACTACGACTAACTAATTTTTACGTAACGTTGCCTTCCTCTCGAAAGAATGCTTTGTCCTCAAAGCATACGTAACGACGAATGTTGTTGACAAAATGCTTTAGTCTCCCAAGAAGCTTCTTCTTCTGGTATGTCCTTCCACTTGATCAAGTATTCCTTGATGGTACGATGTCGAAGCTTTCTTTCGCTAGTAGATAAAATATCTTCTGGTTCTAGAATGGCCCTTCCTTAATCATCCAAGGATGGAAGCGTTGTTTGCACTGATTGATGGTCGCCTAGTGCCCTTTTAAGGCAGGAGACATGGAAGACGTTGTGAACACGACTTTTCTCTGGAAGGCTTAAACCATATGCAACTTGGCTGATCTTTTTATTGATCTAATAAGGTCCATAGAACTTTGGTTCCAATTTATTTTTTCCTTTTTGTTTTAAGGACAATTGTTTGTATGGTTGGAGCTTGACAAACACCCATTCTTCGAATTCAAATTCTCTTTCGGTTCTGTTTTGGTCTGCTTGTTGCTTCATACGATTCCTTGCATTATTCAAGTTTTCTTTCAGTATTTGGACAATTTTTTGGGTTTCTTCTAGCTGATTTTTAATAGCAGGTAGATTTATCTGGACAATAGCTAGATCCTTCCATTTTGGGGGCTCATATCCATACAAAACTTGAAACGGCGTTATTTTTGCTGACGTATGATAAGTAGAATTATACCACCATTCAGCGAGATGCAACCATTGAGCCCACTGATTTTGTTTTTCTCTGGCGTAGCAATGTAGGTAGGCCTCCAAACATTTATTGGCAACCTCTGTTTGTCCATCTGTTTGAGGGTGATAAGCGGAACTCATATTTAGGTAGGTTCCTATGTGGTTGAACAACTCCTTCCAAAAATTACCCTTGAATTTGGCATCTCTATCACTCACAATGACTTTCGGAAAACCGTGTAATTTATATATATTTTTGCAAAATATTTCAACGATTTGATTAGTTGAGTATGATTTCTTTATTGCCATAAAGTGAGCATATTTGGTGAGTCTGTCGACCACTACGAAAATCTTGTCCTTGCCTTCAGATATGGGTAATCCCTCAGTAAAGTTCATCGAAATTTCTTCCCATTTCTGATTCGGAATGTTTAAAGGGTGAAGTAATCTAGGTGTCATAATATTTTCACTTTTATTCCTTTGACATGTGTCACACTCTGCTACATACTTCTGAATATCGCGACTCATCCCTTTCCAAAAGAATGATAGACATGCCTGTAGTAAGTCTTGAAGAATCCTACATGTCTGGCTGACGGTGAATCATGTGACTCCTTGAGTATCTTAAATTTAAACTTAGAATTTGCATTTTGATAAATTCTTCCCTTGTACCATAGAATATCATTCTTCCATTCAAATTTTGAGTTGTTGGGAAGGTTATTGATTATCGCCATTATTTCTGGATCCTTGGCATACTCACTTCGAATCTCGTTAAGCCATTCAGGAACAACAACTGAGATTGTAAGTAGTGTTGGTTCTTCGTCTTTCCTGAACAGGGCATCTGCTACTACATTGTCTTTTCCCTTTTTATGTAGTATTTCCATGTCAAAGGCGGAAATTTTTTCAATCCATTTTTGTTGTTCTTCAGAAAGTGTTTTTTGTTGAAGGAGGTGCTGGAGACTGTTATGGTTTGTTCGAATGGAGAACTTACTTCCCAAAAGATATTGCCTCCACTTAGCCAGTGCGTGCATAATAGCAAGCATTTCTTTGTTGTATGTGGGCTTGAGACGTTCTCTTTTATTAAGCTTCCTGCTTTCAAAAGCTATTGGATGCCCTTCTTGCATTAACACTGCACCTATACCGAATCCGGAAGCATCACACTCGTTGATAAATGGTTTTAGAAAAATCTGGTGTTGCCAATATCGGGGCGTTAGACATAACTTCCTTTAATTTTTCAAAACACCTTCCTGCTTCCTTATCCCATATAAATGAATTCTTATTTAAAAGGTTTGTTAGAGGCGCAGTCATATGCGCATAGTTTTTAATAAACCTTCAGTAATACCTAGTCAAACCTAAGAACCCTCTTAGCTTGGATACATTAACTGGTTTGGTCCATTCCTTTATAGCTTTGAGTTTATTAGGGTCCACTTTTACGCCTTCATGGGATATAATGTGTCCAAGGTATTCTACTTCTTCCTTTCCGAAGGCGCATTTGGATTTTTTTGCATAGAATTGATGCTCTTTTAGTAGTGTAAGAACTTTATCCAGATGTTGTAAGTGCTCCTTCCAAGTTTTACTGTAAATTGAAATATTGTCAAAGAATACTAATACAAACTTCCTAAGATGTGGACAGAATGATTTGTTCATAGTGGCTTGAAACGTTGCTGGTGCATTGGTTAACCCAAACAACATTACTTTAAATTCATAGTGACCTTCGTGTGTTCGGAATGCTATTTTTGGTATGTCTTCCAACCTGATTCTGTTTTGATAATAGCCTAACCTTAAGTCCAATTTTGAGAAGTATTTTGTGCCATGTAGCTCATCCAACATTTCGTCAATAAAGGGGATTGGGAACTTGTTTTTAATTGTTATTTTGTTTAATCCTCTATAATCAATGCATACCCTGAATGAACCATCCTTTTTCCTTACCAATACCACTGGAGCAACTTACGGACTTTTACTTTTCGAGATGATCCCACACTTTAAAAGGTCTTGGATTAATCTCTCAATTTTCGTCTTTTGGTGATGTGGATATTGGTACGGCTTGATGTTGACGGGGTCTGACCCTGCTTTGACTTCTATTGTATGCTCAATTTCCCTGTTAGGAGGCATTTTCATAGGCAAGTCTTGAAATACTTTTTCATGCTTTTGAATTAGATATTGTATCTCTGGTTACTCTTCACTGATCATATTTGCAGATAACATTTCTAATTGGTGACATTGTACTACATAAGTGGGTGCTCCTTTTCGAATCATCTTCATCATTTGAGATGATGATACGATTTGATTCTCTCGTGCTTCAAATCCGTGTAATTTGTACCTCTGACCTCCCCATTTAAATCTTATGAATTGTACTTGATGGTTGGCAGCATAAGTACCTAGAGTTCGTAGCCATTGGATACCTAAGACCATATCTACTCCACCTAATGTTACAGTGAAGAACAGAGATTCTAAATTAAAGTCTTGAATCTACAATTTGACCTTATGGCATTTCCCTACCTTTTCAATCTTCTTACCGTTAGCTACCAGCACCTTCATGTTTGGTAAGGGAAATGAAAAAATATTGAGTCTCTTTGCCAAGGTTGCATCTAAAAAATTGTGTGTGCTACCAGAGTCGATGAGAACCACTATGTTCTTCTTCTTTATATGTCCTTTCAACTTTAAATTCTGAGGTTGAGATATACCTGTCATAGCTGATAGTGACACTTGCGGAATACTTCCGTCATCTAATTCTGGTGAGAATTCTGGAACATTTTCTGTTTCTTTTTTGTCAGAATCCTCACTGTTTGAATCATTAGTTGCTTTACAATTATATAGGTTCTTTGATTCTTTTCCTTTAGCACACCTATGTTTGGGGTCCCACTTCTCACCACAGCGTTTGCATTTGCCTTCTTTTATCCTTTGTATTTCCACATTATATTTTTCACCTTCACGACGATGTGGTGGAACATATCTTGTATTATTTGAATCCACAGACTGGGGCATTCTTTGTCTTGAATATACTTTTTCCGGTTTTTACCACAGTATTTGTTCAAATTTCTTTTCAGCAGTTTTTGCTTTTCGTCTTGCTACTTCTATTGACGTAATGTCATGAAGGTCAAGTTCTACTTGTAAATGAGTTTTAAGTTCGAAGATGTCTGATTGAACTAGACGAGACTCTGATAACCCAGGTACTGATAACTAAGGTCTCCCATTCTTGAGTGTACTCATCCACACTTCCTTTTTGTCGTAATTTGATGAGTGTTGAAAAAAACTCTTCTTCCCTTACACCTTGGAATCTTTTAAAGGATGCATCTTTAAATTTTCTCCAATTGATGGCGATTGTTGTCTTCTTCCACCACATATACCAATTATATGCTTCTCCTTCCATTTTCATGGATGCGTGCCTAAGCTTTTCGTCATCATCATTGATGTCATAAATCTCGAAGTATTCTTCTGCTTTATTCATCCATGCAACACTGCATTTTTCATTCCCATCGAATTTAGGCATCTCAACTTTTTCCCTTCGTTGATATGTCGCTAATGGTTGAGCGAAAAAAGGGTGTTGATTGGTAGATGTATCCCAGAGTTGCTTATTTGAAAAAGTCGCGTTACTATTTCCTTGGTGGGGCGTCACTGATTTTTTTGGAGATTCAACTTTTTCTTGAGAATCTGTTGATTTTGTTGAGTCTGATGAATTGTGCTCTTGATTTCCTCCATCTTCTTGGAGTAGTTGTTCGGGTGTAATATTCCGCTTTCCACACAATGTGTTCAACAATGCTAAGGTCTGATTATGATTCATTTCGGATTGGATCTGGTTCTGCCCTAGTTGTATTTTTATTTGATTTGTCGTATCTTGAAGCCTCTTGATATCGTCAGAATGCCCACTAAACTTACTCTCGAAATCGACTAATTTTTTATTGAAATCATTGGAGTGGCTAGTAATCCTATTCTCCAATTCAATCAATCTTTTACTGAAATCGACCATTGACATTGATGACATTGAACGAGTTTGTGGGGGTGTATATTTGTTTGCTACCTTAAACTTTTTTTTTTGTTAAATAATTAAATTAATTTAATTTATTTAATTATATGACATATACTTTTTTTTTATAAATTATAATTTATAATTATTAACTTTATAATTTTTAAACAACAAACCTATGTCAACCGAGGGTTGAGTGAGGTTCTGCGCTGGTTCAAAATGACGCGGAGGGTTTGAATGGCCTGCCTACAATAACCTCGGACGATAGGCTGACTACTATAAGATTAATGTTAGACACGATTAACGTTTGACTATCGGCATAGGAGGGTGAGGCAGGAGTTACACTGATAGGAGACGCAAAGTTTTCTATGTCGGCACACGGGGGTGGAGATAGGAGTTACAATGACAGGGCAGGGGGTGTGGGATGGTCAACGAAAATGGAGACAGCGGAAGCGACGGCTGTGAACGACTAATCTTAACAAAGGTAGGGAAGGAAGCAGAGAGGTTTGCAACAACGACAGTGAACATCGACACCAGGGATTTGCAATAGGTTATGGTGGTGCGAACAAAAACGTTGTAAAGTGGCAGTAGACGGTGTAAGACGACGAAAACAGGGGCATGTAAGGTGACGGAGGGACGAAGGATTGGGGACGCGAGCAGCAGGTGGGGCGGAACGTGGTGTTTGGAAAACGGGGAAGCACGACAGGGACTCAAGGACTCAGACAGCAGTTAGCACGTGCGGTGAAGGATCACAACAAAGCTCTGATTCCAGATGAAGTATACAGACTTCAGTAATAAACAAAAATACATAAATATTTTATTAATAATTGAATGATGATTACAGTTTTGTGAGAGGCCCGGCTATATACCACCTTAGGTGCCTCTTGGTGAACGGGCATGATCTTTGATCATGCCCTTTTGCCTAATAAACTACAACTAACTAATTTTTACATAACATAGAGGAGTACAACTCCATAATGGTGAACGATGTCTGGGAGGTAGTGCCAAGGCCTCAAGACAGATCAATGGTAGGTTCGAGATGGATCTAGAAGATTAAATACGTTGCAGACTGCAGTGTTGAGAAATACAAAGCCAGGTTTGTGGTTAAGGGGTATGCTCAGAAAGAAGGAATTGACTACGAAGAGACCTTCGCCTCGGTTGCTAGGTATACATCTATTAGAACTGTGATATCTCTTGCAGCACAAATGGGATGGGAGATTTATCAGATGGATGTCAAAACGACATTTCTGAACAGTGTGATAGAAGAAGAGGTATACATTGAACAACTAGAGGGCTTTGAGACACATGAGAAGAAGTCTCCTGTATGCAGATTGAAGGAAGCCTTGTATGGGTTGAAACACGCACCTAGAGCATGGTATGGGCGAATCGATGTCTACTTGCAGAAAAATGGGATTTGTCAAGAGTGATGCAGATCCAAGTCTCTACTCTTTGGTTGTAGAGAATGAGCCCCTAATCTTAGTATTATATGTGGATGATCTCTTCCTGACAGGATCATTCAGGCTCATAGGGGACTGCAAGAAGAATCTAGCCACGAAATTCGACATGAAGGATTTGGGACAAATGCATTATTTCTTGGGGTTGGAAGTTTGGAAACAAAAGAGGGAGCTATTCCTTGGGCAAGGGAGATATGCTACATAAATTCTAAAGAGATTCAGGATGGAGGACTATAGACCCATGGCTACTCCAATGATAACCAACTGGAATAAGATTGATGCATCAGAAGACAAATATGTTGATCCCATCTTATACATGCAGCTCATAGGGTCCCATATGTATCTGGTCAATACTATGCCAAACATGTGCTACGTTTTCAACACCCTCAGTCAGTTCATGGTGGCGCCGAAGAGGGTGCACTGGGTAGCAGCCAAACATGTTCTTAGGTATTTACAGGGAACAATCGATTATGGACTCTTGTACACCAGGGGTAAGGATATCAGATTGAGTGGGTTTACTGATGCAGATTGGGTAGGAAGTTCAGTGGATCGAAAAAGTACCTCTGGGTATTGTTTCAACATTGGATTAGGAATGACTTCCTGGTGAAGTAGGAAACAAAAATCTGTGGCTTTGAGCTTAACTGAGGCAGAATATATGGCCGCAAGCACAACTTTGTGCGAGGCCATATGGCTTAGAAAACTGCTTATGAACCTATTCAGAAGAAAGATGGAGGTGACTAGGATCATGTGTGATAATCAGAGTTGCATCAAGCTCTCTGAGAATACAGTGTTTCACAATCGGTCAAAGCATATTGATATCTGGTGTCACTTTGTCAGAGACTGTCCAATGAGGAGCTGTACAGTTGAGTTACACTCCTATAAGAGAATAGGTGGTAGACATCCTTACCAAAGCCCTTGGAAGAACCAAGTTTGATTATTTCAGGGAGAAGATGGGGATGATAAAGAATCCATTTCAGTAGCAAAAATGGGTATGATGTTGTAGTGCAGAAGCAGTCAGCTGTAGCATGATGCAACATGATGAGAAGGAGTTTGCAGTGCAGATGCAATGTTGGGAAGAAGGACCAACAAAAGTATGGATGTAGAGGGAGTTGTAGTGCAAATGCAGTGTTGGGAAGATGGACCAACAACAAACACAGATGCAAAGGGAGCTGCAGTACAGATGTAGCAGTGGCAGTGATAAAGCCATGGGCAGCAGTCCAGGATGCAGCAGTGCAGAGGATGTTGGGCGGGGAGGCCTAACATCAGCATAAGGACCGGTGTTGGATAATTAGTATGCAGTATTACTAGAGCACAATCCTCGCTAAGAGGGAGTCTTGATTTGGGGTAGCATTGGATGTGTTCTAGCCATGAAAATTGGTGGAGAGGCTAAAGCACATGAGATCTTCATGACCCAAAAATGGTTTGGGAAGATTCTAACTGGTTTGGGAGATATTAAATAATTAATATTTTTAATGGAGTTCCTAAGTCTAAACTTAGGAATAATAAAATATTAATGGGTATTAATATAAAACTAGGTTAGAAGGTTCCAAAAGTCATGGATCAAGCAAAATCTAGTCTTAGCCATTGATTAGAGATTTAATCTCGGTTGTTGAAGGACCAACAGGAAAAGTATAAGAAGAGGCTTGAGGGTCAGTTGGAGAATACACTGAGGGAGACCAATCAGTTCGATTTCTGGAGCGGGGTTAGTTGAGAAATTCGAACTAGTGGTCTGGAGAGTAGTAGGAGGTAGCAAGTACAAAACAGAGAGTCGAGAACAACACCAGGGGAACATCGCAGAGGTTGGAGAGGTAGACACAAAGGCAACAAACCGCGCAGTCACTGGAAGGCTTGCATGGGTGACACAGAGAGGCCCAATGCTGACGCAAAGAGGTAGGGGTTGACGCAAAGGGTCTGGGAGCTACGAAGAGGTCAACCAAGCTGATGCTGAGACTGGGAGAAGTGCTAAAGAATTTTCTCTCTGTTGGATAAGCCAATTTGTCACCCTGTTGTACTGAAGAATTGCTGAATAATAAAATCCTCCCTTGCTGCATTGGTTTTCCCACATTGGGTTTTTCTGAGGACTGTTTCCAAAATATCTGTATCGATGTGTTAATTCTTGTGCATGTGTTTGTTTTTGTATTATGGTGTGATATCTGTAGAATAATTTATTATAATGTTTACTGAAGGATTTTCATAAATAACTTATTGGGAAAATAAGTAGGTAAAATAAACCAGTTGTTGCAGTGATAGAATTTTCACATCCTCTTCCTCCAAATCATCAGCATCACGATTGAACCACTTTGTGGCCTCCTCCATGACAATTCTCTTGGTCTTCACTCTCCACAAACTCATGGTGTTAATCAAATCCAATGAAATGGTATTCATGTTGGGTACTTTGTCAATCCACCTCACCTGCAACCTAAGATTGTAGTAGATATAGGCTATCATAAATGCGATGGACACCTGACTTATAGGCATAAATTAAAATTAATGAAAATATTAAATGAACAAAAATTTAATTTGAACATCCCTAGCTACTTGTGCTTATTGAAGTATAATTTCAAAACACTCTAGTTGCACTCACACCCTAAAGAGCTGCAGGTTTGACTAAACAATGAAATGGTAATCTTTTGTAACTTTTGGGACACTTCTGCCATAATTTGTCTACCAAACATATACAACAAATAAATGGAAAGGAAGGCAACACAATATATTTCCATTGAATAAAATATATAGAAATGAAAGTCATTGGATTTGAAAGATTGAAACAAATTTTACTTGTAGCTTATCTAGCATTCTAGTGGTCCTATCTAGGATAGTTATATCATAACCAAATCCCATTACTCAGCTTATATATCTTCATTTGTTTGGAAATCTCTGAGCACTTCATGGGAGTCAACACATCCTCTTTACACATTGGAAAAATCCATCCATGACCTTTGCATCAAATCTAAAACCATATGCATAAGAGTATGTGGGGTTGAGGTAGAACCTTGTTGCATTAATTAGACAATGGAGAGTATTGTTCCATCATTCATCAATCACACTTCATATCTTGGCTTGTGTAGTGAATTCCTTCATGTCGCCTCTCCACCCCCCCCACATGTCCTTATAGAACAAATGGATAGCTTCATTGATCGTATGCATGGCCTCATACAAGTGTCCCCTTATAGGCTTGTCACCATCAACCAAATAGAGAACCTTTATCAAAGGTTCTCTAATAGCACACAACTCTTGCACTCTCATCCAAAAATTTTGATTGTGCCTCAGAAGTTGCGCTATGGCTTGCTTGTTAACCAGCAAAAGTGGGTAACCACAGGAGAATTTTTTTCTCTTATCTTGGATAGCCAACCAAGTAGCAACCGTACACATTGACGATGATATGCCACACACCTCTGTCATTTGCATTGGTCATACACCTCTCACTATCTAACATTCCTTACGAAGGAAGGTGGGTTGCCACTCAGTAGGTACTTTAACAATATGCAATCATGTTCTTTTACTTAATTTTTTAGGCATTCTAACATGGAAAAAAGGGTGATTTGGATGATTGACCAATCTTGATTGTAAACTTTTTATCTCACCTTACCAAGGGGTTAGTGTTTGGCCCTAGTCCAGTGGGACCTTCTCCGAGGCCTTAGGGTTATAGGAGGGGCACTACTTGGAAAAATTGGATTGAAGTAGCATGTCCATAACCATTTTGTACTTAACATGTTTCATCTTTCCCTTGATGTCACATCCATTCTTCAGATTTGTTGTCATTGGTTCATTGGGATTTCACATCTTCATATCTGCATTCTTGAGTTAGGGCCAGAAAACTTTGCCTTGGAGATTGATGTAGTTAAAATAAGGGTAAAAGCATAAGATAGTCACAACAAAAGAAAAGGAAAATATGATATGCAAAAGATGGTTGGGACAATAATTAGCGTGTGGGAAAATGTCTAGCATGAGCTCTACCACCCGCATTAGCCATCACTCAGTTCCTAAGCTCTAGATGCTCTATCACATAATAAGAACCCTTGCATGTCCCAACCTTGATGAGTGAGAATCTGACTTATCCTTAAGGGGTAAATAAATGCTACATCATTAAAAGAAGGCTTGGACACCTGAGCTATGCTCCTTATCAAAGAATTATAAAAAAAATTAAAAAGCACACCAAAGGGGTGGAAAAAGTAGGCCAAAGAAATGGGTAATTCATACCTCCATGATTGCTCCCTCAGTACATCTATACACTCAGTATGATGGACCTCTATTTGCTAGTCCCATGGCTATCTTGAGATTTATTGCTATAGTTACAATCTTTAGGCAAAGCCACCCTTATAACAACCCTCTATTTTTTTTTTTCTTAAATCATGGAATTATGTAGCTTGTAGAGTGAACTGGACTAGGTTCAAGATTAAACCAATTGGTTGCCACTATAACCCAAGAGTATATCCATCAACTCGCAAGTCGGCTAAACTAATAACTTATGTTTTAACAAGGACCAAATCATCTTGGGGCACATGGAAGTGGAATTCTATCTAACCTCTACCCTTTTAGCCTTATCATAATGGGTGAGATTCCCACTTAACCCTACAATTTGTTACCTATTATTTTGGCATGGGGGTACTATTAGTGGATTTCTTTGTTAACCCTTGTGATTTTATCATTATGAGCCTGAGATAGTTGAGCTATTCACTTGATTCCATAGATGATTATGAGCTAGAGGGTTCGATGACATATTGATTGATCATGGGATTTACTATTTGAGGCACTATGGCTCTTGTTACCCACCGAAGTGGGTAACCCCTAGGAGAAAAAAATTCTCTTAATTGTTCAGCTTGCTAGCTAGCATCCCTATGATCCATAGATAGCTAGTTTCAAAGACTTTTTGTCCATGCTCTAATCATTGCTTTATTTCATCTAACTTACTCATTAGATGAAGGTGGGTCGTTTATTGTGATGTACATTAACCATTTTTGTATTCAAGTGTTTTCATTTAATATTTAAGGGCATTCTAGTATGGATCATAGGTTGAATTGTATAATAGATTGCTTTTGGTTGTATTCTTGTTCCCATGCTTCATCTTGGTTATCATCCCTTGCCCCTAGTCTAGCGTGATCTTCCTTGAGACATTTCTTTCCACTGTTCAAAAGGGGCACAAATAAGAGGCACTAATTGAATGTTGTTTGTCCATAGTAATCCATATTTAACGCTTTCCACTTATCTTTTGTATCCATATTTCATTTTCAAATGAATTGCTATTTGTCACTAGTATTAGCTCCCTATTTTCTTTGTGTTAGAAAAAAATAATTAAAACTGTGTATATATTATGTATTTAAAAGTTATCTTCCTATTTAATATTTATACATTTACGTGTGAATATATAAATATGTGGCTTAAAAAGTGTTATTTTAAAAACTAATTCTAAAACATTTAGTACTTATATAGCTACGTATAATTATATTAATATGTTAAAAAGTAGTTGCAAAATAATGAGAGCTTTTATGTGTGCAGACCATGTATTCAAAAAGTCAATTCTCCTTATTCATTATTGATACACTTAGATATTATAAATATGTTTTTTTGTCATAAGTTTGAAATGTTGTTGTTTCAATTTTAATGTTTTTTAATAAATGTCATTTCTAAATGTTTTACTTGCTTCCCAATTTTATGTGACGTAGATCTGAAATTTAAGATTCTAATACCCTTCTTTTCTAATAAATTGTTATTTTTCTTTCAATTTTGTGTATGGAATGTTTTCAGTCTACCAAGCCATCTCTTTATTTTTATTATTTTTTGTCTATTTGTAGGTACCGTCAAATGCATTATCACATGGAGATCTTCAAGAAAGCAGATGTCATTGTGACGCCCACAACAGGGTAAATATATCAAACAATAACGTCCAATATTAAGGGAGTGTTTTTGTTGATTTTGATAATATGATTAAAACCAATTTTATCGATGGGTAAATGCTATGCTAAACTTGCTTCAAATTTCGATTATACAAAGTTACGTCAGCAAAAGTGCAAAATAACTTGATGAAATCTAGCATTGTCAGTTCGACCGTAATTTGGCTATTATCCTTATTAATGCGTCTTTACTACTAAAAGAATCCTTATAGTAAAAAGAACCCTTAAAGTGAAAAATCATGTAATCTGCAAATGCTTATATTTGCTATTTTTGTATTACTCACATCCAAGAGACGTTAGAAGTTGCTAAGTTGTCAATTATGGTTATGTCTACATTTACTAAAAACTTAGCGATGATTTAAGAGATTTTTCATCACTACAACAAAAGTGGAAGTAATGTTGGGTAAATATAGAAATTTGAGCAAATATATGGATCATCTTAAAACTAAAAGTTATTGTATTATAAGATTTTATAATGTAATGATATTTTAAGGTCTACGAGACTGAAAATTGTCTATGAGACTATTAATTCTCTGTTTTTCACTTTTTACAATTCAGTCCTTTTCCGATTCAAATTGATGATGAGCTGACCCAACCTTCCAACAATCCCTTCGCTAAAAGACAATGCCAAGAAACTGCTGCTAACATGTTCTTATAACTTTCTCTAATGTCTTTGAATGCATCACATTTCAAAATAAGATGTTTTTCCGATTCCACAACCCCAGATGTGCAAAATGTACACACCTGTTCTTCCCAAGCTTCTTTAGGCCTTTTCCACCATCCTGTTTCACACCGAAGTTGATGTGAGTTGGTCCTTAATTGAGCAATAAGAACCTTTGCCCTCCACGAAATGCTAGCTCCAATGAACTCTTTTTGTTGTAAATCACACGTAGGGTTGAATTCCTCAATGTAATATTTCTTCTTTCTACCCAACTCTTTTACCCATATCTTTTTACGAAACTTTTCCATAACAAAATCCTTTAGCTCCTTGCTATTTGTGGGACAGGCATTGAGGTAGATATTCTATTTTTGCATCCATCTGTAGTTTTGTTTCATCCATGTTTTCTTTCTTTCACTGCTGCCTTCATTGAAGATAACATTAGGCCACCTACCTACTCTCATTTGTTCAATTCTTTTTAGGTATCTTATGAGCCATACCATAGCAATTGCTTCAATGGAAGTTGATCCTGTTTCACTCAATATTATCTCATAAGGTACTGAACTTTTTATTTTGAACTTGCTCATGATCAAACGTTTTTGGATTTTCTCAATTTGTTTCCATTTTGAGACAGGAGTGCTGCCAGCGCACAATTCACACCCATATAGCATCACTGGACAAACTAGGAGTCCAAAAATCACTTTAATCGTTTTCCAATCCCATAACTCTGGCTCTCTACATCTGTTTTGAAGAGCATATAATGCTTTCCACCCTCCTAAAATTCTCTTCTTTTTGCAGTCCTCCTAATTGAGTTTGTTGTTGAAATCAATCCCAAGATACTTGTACTCATTTACTTTTTCAAGAATGTTGTTTTCAAAGAAGAAAGTATGTTGGCTCTGCTTCCTTTTATTAGAAAAAATCATTATTTTGGTCTTGCTAGTATTGACTTGCATCCCAACTGCTCTACAAAAATGCTCAAGGGCATATAAGTGCATTTGCAATCCATGGGCCGATTTAGAAATCAATACAATATTGTCAGCATATAAAAGAAGCTCTATCACAAACTCCCCCAACCGAACACCATTTCCACCTTGCAGATTTAGCCACTCTTCCAATTTATCAATATATAGACCAAAAAGGGTGGGGGGTAGAGGGTAACCTTGCTTGACTCCAATGTCACTTCTAAAGTTTTCTGAAATACCTGTTGAGGTTCTACTTTTGACTTTCACTTCTTCATAAAGTTTATGGATAGCGGCTCTATAATGCACAAGAATTTCAAGTTCTTCCATTCTATGCCACAACTTATTCCTAGGGACTGTGTCAAATGCTTTTTTGAAGTCAACAGAGAAGCAAAATACTTCTTCTTTGTCCTCCCAAACCTTTTCAACAATGTGTCTCAACGTGATGCCATGATCCACTGTAGAATGTTTCGGCCTAAAACCCGCTTGTCCTCTTGCCCTCTTTTCTTTTACTTTTGCCCACTTGCTAATTCTGTCTTCTACCATACTGTTGAAAAGCTTTGCAAACAAAGGATTGATCATAATTGTTCTATAGTTGGATGGATTATTAATGTCTCCACTTTTAAAAAGGGGTCTTGCTAGGCTAGTTGTCCAGTCTCTTGGGAATCCTTGTTGAATGATGTTGTTGAATATTTTCATGATGTGTGGTGCAAGAACCTTCATTCCCCATTTTAGATACTCTGCTTGAAGTTCAACCAAGTCCTTTGCCTTTTCTGTTTTCAGCTTCTTAATTCCATTCTCCACCTCTTGTAATGTGAAGAGGTTTGAATTCGTGTTGATCCTGGGGGGGACTCCGCCTCAAATTCTTTCTCATAGAGTTGCCTTGCATATTCAAACCATTGATTGGCTGTAATATTATTTTCATTTTGCTTCTTCCTTGGTTGCAGTTCTTGCCAGAAAAGCTTTGGATTATTCTTGCCTAAATATATTAACTCTTCTCTCCTTGTTTGCATGAACTCATCTTTTTTCCTTTTTAGTATATGCTTATATAACTTTACATTCATCTTCTCTTTTCTTGTCTTTCTCAAGGTTCTCCTTGCCATTTTGCATTCCTCACCAAACCAAGCATTTACAGGAAAACAATTTGATTTTGATTTCCTATTTTTTGCTCTTTTGCACTTCTCAAGTGCACTTTGGATTATAGAGTACAAATCTATTAAATGAAAACATAACTAGATTCTTAATTTAATTAGCGGAACCAAAAATAAGCAATTTCAAACATAAGGATACAAATAGATTCTATCGAATCAGTAGTTCTTCATTAAGATTTAGAACTTATTTGGGCTCCTATCTTGGGATAATGACCCAACTAAGAAAAACACAAATTACAATGCTTTGGATTTGATCCAGTAGATCAAGCTCTAGATCGATCTAGTGGATCAAGCTCTAGATCGATCCTCGATCCCCTTGGATCATTTGGATCTCCAAGCTCCCCTTTTGCACGTCCTCAGGCTCGACACACTAGAGTATCATACTCTTCTTTGAGATGCCTCTTTCAATTTTTTGTGTTGTTGTATGGTGTGTTTTTTTCCTCTCCTAAGCCTTTCTTTTATCAGTTTACATTGCATTAAATCGATAACCCTAATCTCCAAAGTGATTGGTAGTCGATATTAGATCTCGTTTCACTTGAAATCAAAGGCTAAGATTAAAACATAATAATTAAAATAATTATTTCACTTTAAGTTTACTTTAGCTCAATTAGCCAACATAATAATTGTGTTTTTCTAAGTCAAAACTTAGGTTAAGTTACAAAAGCAACTTGTTCACACTAGAGAAAGTGTCCAAAGGAGATCTATGGGCTACTTTTGCACGTGTAGTAGTACATGTATGATCTACAGGCATCAACACTTTGTCTTAACACGAGAGATACTTCTTCTCCTCAGAACTAACTTCAATCATGGTACTGCATCTGCTACTTTGGTTGTTCCCTCTGAACTAGAAGCTTTCCCTACCACTTGGCCTAGAAACATCCTTAAAGTCTTGCCCCCCTTGGTTTGGTTCATAAAATCCTCCTACTTCTGAACATCTTGGAAGGTCATCTCATACTAGAAGACCTTCTTGACAAACTTGGAGGAATTTTCCAACTACTCCCCGCCTTAATCTAAAGGATGACTCCCTTTGAGTTGCCCAAATTTCAGAGCTTCCTGCACCTTGTTATTTGTCATTTTTTTGCTTCTTTGCCATTTCTCGAATAGGCTAGTCCTTTAGCCTATACACGTTTCTCCCTAATTCCCATAATATGTTCCTCTTTAGAGCTAGATTCATTGGGTCTAATCAGTGCCTATCCATCCTAGAACATTACACAAAACACATTCTTCTCAATCATAGAGATCGAGAGCAAACTCCACTTTAGTTTTGGTAGGATGTCCTTCACTTTTAGTCTGCCTCCTAACTCAAGCTAGAATATCACCATTCCAAACCCTTTCATTACATGTTTGGAATCAACTCCAAACTCTACATGTATTTTTGAGCCCACTTGATCAGGTTGGGATACATCTCACATGTCCTTGTCATATGTTGTGTGGCTCCACTATTTAGAAGCCACGATAATGTGCTTGAGGAATGATAGGAATAAGTGTGAAATCGGTTTTAAATTTCTTGAAAAAGTCCTCTTGAGATTTTGTCAATGCAACTATAGTTGATTGTGTGCCCTTCCCCTTTCTTCCTCTCTCGACATTGAGAAGCATAGTGTCTTGTTTTATGACAGGAAAAACATCTGAATTTAGTCATGTTTTTCTAATTCTTGGGTAGTGAGGTTGACTCCACCCCCTTTGCCACTCAACCCTTTACTCCTTGTTGCTCGACTAGCAAGAGAAAGACTCTCATCATCCCCACTATTTTGTTATCCTCCAAACAATGATTTTTTCCAAATCTCCTTTTTGAGTGAAGTCAACCCATTGTCTACTCTAATTTGATAGCTTCTCTTGTGCTAAAACAGTTGCCACAAAGGTAGCCCAAGGTTTTATGAACCCACTCAAGGCTATCCTTAAAAGATACTCATCTAACATGGCTACCTGAATAGCTCCAAGCTCATCTTGAACTTGTTGAATCCTAGTGAGGTATTATGCCACTGTGTTTGATTCCATGAACTTGGTGTTCCTAACCATTTCCCTCAACACCATTTTTTGATTATGATTATCACTTTGATATAGATTCATTAGAGTGATCAACATCTCAGGGGAACTATTCTTCTTGATATGTGAAAGATCATATGATCCTTCACCCCATCCATGATGATATGTCTAGCTTTCATAATCTTCAAACTGTGGGTTGCTAGAATTGTAGCGTCTAAAGGAGATGTAAATTGGGTTTTTACAAAATCCCATAAGCCTTTCACCATGAGAATCAATGCTATCCTCTCTTTCTATGGACAAAAAATGTAAGCACCCTCCAACCTCATTCCAGTTGCTACCATCTCGAAATTGGAATATCAACTAAAAATTTCTAATTGTCACACCTTGGCTGGCATGGTCTCCCTCTGAGGGGTGACCTTGCCAATCACTATTGCAATAGGGTAACTTTGCAGCAAAATCTAGTGGCATGTGCTTTATCAACTATGTGTTGTTGGGTTGATATGTGGTACCATACGACCTTGTAGGCACCCCCATGCTTCTTTAGTTGGTTGTACTTATTGCTGGTGTTTTTTGCACTTCCTTGACCTATGATATTGTTCTACAACTGCTACTTGCCGGTTGTCAGCCATCTTATCTCACATCCGCATGGTCATTGTTATGTTGGCCCACTCACCTCAGCATTGGTGTTTTGTTGTCGACCAGTTGTAGGCATAAGAATTATGTCAGTGGTTAGGCCCCTCCAATTTCTTATAAACACCACTCACAACTCAGCCACCTGGCGCTATCCTCTCAGGTCCACATGGTCGTTGTTATGTTGGCCCACTCACCTCAGCATTGGTGTTTCTTTGTCGACCAATCGTAGGCATAACAATTATGTGAGTGGCTAGGCCCCTCCAATTTCTTCTAAACACCACTCACAACTCAACCACCTGGTGCTCTCCTCTCCTCTCCTCTCCTCTACTCTACTCTAATACTATACTATATTACACTATACTTTACTTGTGTACAAAATTTATCATTATTTTATTGTGAAAAATCTACTATAATACTATACTATATTATACTATACTTTACTTGTGTACAAAATTTATCATTATTTTATTGTGAAAATTGCTCTCCTCCCCACCTGTTAGCACCTAGATTGAACCTTAGGCTGAAGGAAGGTAATGCCAGGGTAACTACAAACCATGTTTAGCCAAGTAGCTAGCCCTACTAGGCCAGGAGAGGGCTTTTTCCATAAGGATCTCAACCAAATTGAGTAGATCTAGAAAATGATATTAGGCTAGGTATAATAGCACAAGGTTTGATTTGATTTTGAAGGGTTTCGCTGGATCAGGAGGAGCCAAATAGTTAGGGCAAGGAAATTGGGTCAAAATTGCAGGATGTTCGATGGGACAAGGTAGGCACAACGATTAGAACCTTAGGTTTTGATAGATGAGGTGAAAAGACAGGTGAGGAGCTAGGAAGAGCATGTAAACCTCATGGATTCTTCCTAAACTGAAGCAAAAACAGACTGTGAAATGTCTACCCAAAATAGAGCATAAAAGTTATGGATTCTGCCTTTCAGACTTGTATACGTTCACGTAAAGAGTATGAAATGATGGAATGGAGTCAACAATACATTTTAACATGTGAAAGCATAAGAAAAACTGAACTGAGCATCATACTACATGGATCCCAAAGAAATAGATGCAATTTTTCATTAATCTCCTGCTGTAACTGGTACAAAATGATATCTAATCAAAACATAAGCATCCCACTAAGTCCAACCCTTTACAATGAGAAAGAAAAAGAAGATATAGATCTCGATTCAACCTCCTCCCATCCTTAGGGGTCAAATCCCTAAGATGAGGAACTAATCCATCAAACGCTGAACAAGAAACTGGAATCTAGGCAACCCTAACAACTTGTCTCTAAAAGGGAGGAAACTGATTCATTTGACTTCAAGATGACTTTTGATCTAATGAATCTACCCTCCAGTAACTAATACTCATCTTATCTACATGCCTAGTCACCATTTACATCAGTAAAAACATCATCCATGAGAGAAAACCCAAAAGTTACAGTCATGGCCCAGTAAAGTGAAAATTTAGCAGAAAATTGTCCTATGCGCAGCGCCAAAAGGCTATGCACAACACATTTTGCAGGGCCAATTTGGAGGCCTTCCCTATGTCCAAATTGAGATCCTGATAACTCATTGGAAAGCCTGTCCTGTCTACTTTCCAAATCTGCCTTTAGTTTCCCATTTGGAGTTGATTTGACCCCTCAAAAATTGATTCTCCCAAGACTGCTTCTATGCGCAACGCCATGGTCAAAATAGGGGCGGAAACATGATTTTTAGGTGTTTTTTGACCTTTTGGCTGACCAATCTTGCTCCAAAATCTTAGAAAATGCACAAGGAGCATGCTTACATCATTAGGAATTCAATGATGGTCTTCTTTTGGCCATTGGATGCTCCTCGGAAAAGCGCAGTGCCAGTGGCGCTGCTCATACAACCAAAAATTTATGTGTCAAAAACTACTAAATTCTTCAAAAATGCAAAAATTCTCAAAACTTGCTCAAAATTGCTCAAAATTTGTGGGAGACCACCACCATCAAGTGTCTGGGTCATCCAAGGAAGCTTCAACAAGCAACCTAAGCCTATCACCCTCCTTTTTGCCTTTGAGGGTTTGTTTAGCCTTGTCTTCATTTGCTTGACTCTTACGTTACAAATCTTGTTCAGGGTCCTGTAATGGTGAGCCATGTGCCTGATGATTTGATTATCCCTATCGGCCCTTTGTAACAGCTTCTCCAATTGCAAATTGATCCTGTCAAGCCATGTTTCTCTATCCTCTTCAATTTCCTTTCAAGCCTTTGTTCTATAGTCAAGGTGGCTGGGGTCTTTATCTCTTGCATTACTGATTTGCCTTTGTCATATTGCCTCTTTGCCTTGAGAAGTTCTAGCTTCATGAGGACCTGTTTGTCATTTAACTGCTTGTTCTCTTGCTCAAGGTATGAAATGACATACTTAGCTCTCGCCAAGTTGTCCATCAGTGCTTGGATCTGTGCATCTTTTTCCTTTATGATTATATTTTCATTTGTCGCCTCATCTTGAGCCTCCTAGTCGACTATCTCAATGAAATGATGACTGTGGTTGTTCTGGTTCATCATGTTCCATCAACTCAAATTCCCTTTCCTCTTCATCATTGAGGCTTTCCTCCAACATCTTTTCCTTCCCTTTTTGCACCTGCTGCACCTGTTGTGTTGATGAAGAAGGCAAAGACCCTTCCACTGTTTGTGGAGCAAGCATTTGTCTATGAGCTGATGAAGAAGGCAAGGCCCTTTCCACATCTAGTGGAGTAACCACTTGCCTATCCGTTGCAAACAACTTTCTAGCCCCTCTCTGATATGTTTTGTAGGTTTCTGTCTTCTCAACAACTTTAGTCTTTTTAGCCTTCTTACTTTTCTTTATTTTGGTACTGCTGGAAGGCCTTTTTGCTTCTTGAGGCACCGGTGGAGGAATCTGAGGACCATTGAAGATGTGATTGGCAATAAACATATCCCAGGAGACGTTGAGGAGGTTGAGATGATGTAGCACAATAATCTTAATCAAGGAATAGTGATAAATACTATTCATCTGCCGAGGGTATGGCCTTTTCTGTACAATGTAGGCCATTTTCTCAATGTTCTTGAATAAGAAGTACGGGATGTTCAACATTTTTACTCTTGTGAAGTGCATGAGAAGCCTAATATGATAGGTGTATAGTCTAGAAAATCTGCCCTCACATGTAAAATACTTCATAATGATCCTCATCATAGAGGCATACTTGTTGTGAAGGAACCTGAAAGGAAAGGTCATCTTCTTTTCATTCCTGTACCTGGATTTGATGTATGGCTCATAGTAGTGCTCATCCAAATCTTGTGCTTTATAACATTTTTCCCCCACATTCAGAATCCTTGTAGCATCAGCAATGATGGAGGTGGAAGTTGCAAATGTCACCCCAGCAAGAGTTACCCTGTTATCACGGAGATTTGCTACAAAAAGCCTGGTCAGCTCAGGATATGTTGAAATCTTTGTACTTGCTCACAAAACTCATATCATCCCAGATACCTGAAACAAGAGACCCTCATAGGGGAAGCCTCTAAATCTTTGATGTTTGATGGTTCCTCTCTGATAATTCTACCTCCCTTATGTGGTTTTCTTTGATGTTGAGGTTCATCTCCCATGCTTTCACTGCCACTGTTTTCCTCCTCCTCATAATCTTTATCCTCTTTATCCATGTTTTTGAGTTTGAAGTTTTAGAAACCCTAGAGAAGGTAATCAGGAAGTGGGAGTTATGGTGAGTAGGGATAGTGGAAGGAGAGAGGAGTTTGTGTGATGTAGGAATGAGATATGTATGATGTGAGAGTGAGAAAGGGGGATATTTTTTAATAGGGACTATTTTGTAAGTAAGGGTTTAGGGATTTTGTTTGGGGACTAGGGTATAGGGGATAAGTGTATTTAATAGTAGGGAATAGGGAATAGGGATGATATTTAGGGATATGACAATAAGATATGGGAATGAACAGGAAAATGATAAGCAGGGAGGGTTTTTAGGCAAAATAGGGTTTGAAAATTTTAATAGCGAACAAACTCAGAAATCTTGAAATGAGTGGTGGGAGGATAGCTTAGTTAATATACTTACTTGTTTGAGGCTCTATGTAGCAAAATGAGTGATTTGGATGCTTGTTAGGATAGTTTTGATGGTTTTCAGCCCTATGCGTAGTGCCATGTACAGGTGCGCAGCGCCGTGCAAAAATACACAGGCGCACGGGCTCTATGTACAACGCTCTCGCTGTATGCACGACGCCCTGCAACTTTGCCCTATGCGTAGCGCTCAAGCTCTATGCGCAGCACCCAAGCTCTATGCGTAGCACCCACGGTTTCTTTGGCCACCAATTTGCTGCAACTCAGTTTTTCTCTTTGACAAATGAGCATGATGAAGTTTAGCTCATCCCTTTGAGGTTTTATAATTGTAATTTTCACTATAGGGACCCACCACTTTAATCATTCACCTTTTAAAATTTCTTTCTCATATTTCTTTCTAATTCTTTTGAGTGGCTGATATGCTTTAAGGCTTTGCATTATGGAGTGTATAGTAGGGAATATATGACTTTAAGCAGCTTGGGAAATTAGAGACTTTATCATGAAATGACTTTGACAATTACAATTAAATCTTCCATTTTCAACTCAAAAATGATGTTTTTGAGATGAAAGGCTACAAAGAACCAAAGAAAACATCCATATATCAATTTTGATTGAAAGAGACTGAATGACCTTTATTAGGTCTTCCCCACACTCGCTGCTGCCCTTTATTTGGATACAATAATGACCCTAGACCTAGAAAGATGAAACCTAATGACCTAAATAAAAAATGAAGACCTGATTTGATGACTAATTTTGACTGAGATGACAAGAGTGAAAAAAGTTTAAAAAGCTCAGCCAACTATGAGAGTGGGTCGGCAGACATCTTTGTGAGGGAAAAGACCAATCCTGACTCAAACAACCATCAGGGAATCAATTTCAAAGCATGACTTAGCGGAATGACTTGAAATTGCAAGGTGAGACACCTAAGATGATCATGCAAAAAAAGGAATGTGATCTCTGATGGAAGTATGCAAATGCTGACACTAACATTGGCCTTGTTGGGGATGGCAGCGCTTTGGAGGTGTCAAGAACACCGTAGACCAAGTACCTAGCTGATTGGGCCAAAAATTTTCATTATTTTATTGTGAAAATTGCTCTCCTCCACTCCCCTCTCCTTTCCTCTACTATAATACTATACTATATTATGCTATACTTGTGCACAAAATTTATCATTATTTTATTGTGAAAATTGTTCTCCTCCCCTCCCCTTTTCTTTCCTCTACTATAATACTATACTATATTATGCTATACTTTACTTGTGCACACAATTTATCATTATTTTATTGTGAAAATTGCTCTCCTCTCCTCTAATACTATACTATATTATACTATACTTGTGTACAAAATTTATCATTATTTTATTGTGAAAATTGAAACTCAACTCTCCTCTCCTCTCATACAATACTATAGTACTTTTATACAAGAGATTTATCATTATTTTATTGTGAAATTTCAATCATCTCCTCTAATACAATACTATCCTTTCCTCTCCTCTCATACAATACTATATTATTCTTATACACGAGATTTATCATTATTTTATTGTGAAATTTCAATCATCTCCTCTAATACAATACCATATTATAGTTATGCACAAGATATGTGAAAATTGAATCATCTCAACTATACTAGTGCATAAAATTTATCATTATTTTGTCTTGAAAATTGAAACATCTCTGCTCGTCTTGTATGGTATTAGAAGCAGACATTACAAGAATGAATTTAGGCTTCTTGCTAGGGAGAAAGACATGTTAGATTATATGGAACTTCGGAAATATTAATGCTTGGAGAAATGAGGACATCTATGATAGGTGTTTTTTTAAAAGGTAAGATGAACATGGCAAATATGGTGGTATGTGGTGTATTGGAGCAATGGAGTTCACATTTGTTTGGTGATATAGAGACAAGAAGTGAGGTGTGGTATATTTGGATGATGAGTTTTGGTGTTAGGTGGGGTATGTTTTACGATTCACCCAACCATATTAAAGGAGGTGTGTGAGATGGACATCATGTTATACCACATTAAAGACATCGTTTAGCTTAGAAATCTGTTCTTGTAAAATGTTGTTCATGTACTTGTGGATGATTAGTGGAGTAGGCTAAATATTCTACTATCGCTTAATCTATACCCTCTAATTATTTTATAGTGCGGCTGGCAAAGCCAACCCTAGGTGGTATGGATAGGGAATGCACTCATAGAGATAAATGCAGTGTTCCACGGGGACTCGCCCCCCACCCCCCCCTTCGGGGTCTAGTTTCCTCGCTCCCCCACGCTCCGGGGACTTGGGGACGAGTAGGGGACGTTTCCCCACGCTCCCAAAATGGAGGAAACTCAGGGGGACGTGCCAGGGAAATGTTTCCCTTCCTTGAGGGTACGTTTCCCCACGCTCCCCAAAAAATGGCCTTGCTTATAGTTTATGATTTAATAGACCTAAAGTGGTACAAAGCTACTCATGTTCTCTATGGGGATAACGTCTTGTGCTGTCTTTTGGTTTCAACAAGCGTTATTTTAGAGGGTCAGTATCATGGAAATTTGCTGGACCATGTAGCACGTACATGAATTTTCCCTTTTAAAACTTATCTTTTTTTTCTCAAGTGATGGCTGAATTACAGTGGGGAGATAACTGGAGTGATAGGCAAAGAATATGAGACATTCAGTTTGTGTTTTTAATTTGCATGAAATTTGACATACAAACAATGAAAGCAACACCTATGTCATGTGGGAAATAATTGGGTGGACTATAGACTAACATGTGTTTACTGTAAGCATGACAAAATACTATGGGCAGCAAGAAATCTCAGGAACTGTCGTTATATATGAATTTATACAGTTACAAAATTTACACAGAGCACAGTTGCTCAACTTGAATTCTCAGGTCTGAAAATAATTTTCACCCTTGAAATACACTGCTAGTTTGAAGTTTGAACTGCATGGCATTGCTCTAATAAGGTAGACAAATTATCCATGCCATCGTTGGTCACCCAAGTTGGTTCGCAAATGGTCATCCTGCAGTCAATGTCATTTGATAGTAAACTGTCAGAAACTCTTTCATGTGATCTTCTCATCTCTCCTGGAACTAAAACTCTTCTTTCAGCGTATGGTGTACTGTCTATATTATATATAATATAACAAACTTTCTAGCTGTTGGATCCAATACAACTGGACAACCCATTGTAGTTTCCCCTTCTACTGCCAATGCAGTGTTCCTGATCTGTTCATTTACCTTTTCACAGAATTCAGTGGCTACCTATCAAGCTGAAGCTCTCCCTCTGTCTGACCAAAATCTAAATTAGAATTTGACCAAGCTGAAATTAGAATTTTAAATTTATTATTTTATATGATATTATAAATTTGGATAATGTCAAATGATATTCATATCAATGATCATGCTTTGCAGCGTTTCAATTCAAACCAAATTGTCATAGTGGACTCAATTAATAAATTATATTTTATATTTATAAATTTTTAAGGCCTTGATGCTCCCCCACGTTTCCTAAAAAATGGTAGGGAGCTTTTGCATAGGCCGCTCCCGTGCCCCCTCGCTCCCTCGCCCCCTCGTCCCGGAACCTTGGTGGAACATTGGATAAATGTTCAAAAGGAATAAGAGTAAGTATTGTATTGTTGTTAGGATTAATGTTTATTTTATGTTTAGAATTATATGGAGATATTGATTAAGGTTTATTGAAATTATAAAAAATGTCATATTTTTAAATGTACTTAGATGTACTTAGAGTATTTTTTTTTCAAAAGAAAGCAAAGATCTTATTGAGTTTTAGGAATTGATTTCTATGTCGCTCGTAAGAATTGGTTTGTATTGCTAAAAATAATTGCTTTTGATTTGTTAAAATTAGGTTAACTTCCTTTTATGATATTTTAGTTTTATTATTATTTTTTAGTTTGTATTACAAAAAATTTTTTTAAATTAAAATATAATAATTTAGTTAAACTAAAAAAACTTTAGTAAAAAACATTCTCTCTGCATTAGTATATTGCAGATAATTAACTCAGATCCATTTTGGTAGATCTAAAGTTAACATGGATCTACAACTGATTTAATTATTGATTTTACTTTTTATTTTTAGTTTTATGTAATTGACCAAACACTCTTACAATATTTCTTCTACCTTTTGCTTTTAGATTTAATTTAAAAAATGTAAATAAATTTAAATAAAATATTTATAAAGTATTTTGATTTTGAAATGAGTTATGATTTTTGGGTAAGTGGTATTGATAAACAATGATACTGGCCCATGGTATTTTAACAAAGTCTATTTACAATTTAATAATATCCATGGTAAAATAAGGGTGAATATCCATCATTAAGAATCTTGTTGTATTGTAAGTTTATTATAAGTATTAAGTTTTATATATATATATATTTATCGAATTAAATTGAAATGAAATATTTTGATTTTGAAATGAGTTATGTCTTTTTAGCATGTGATATTGACAAACCATGATATTATAAGAAGCCTATATAAAAGTTAATAATATCCATGGTAAAATGGATATTAATTTATAACCACTACATCTTAAGTATCTTTTAATGTGATATGTATATTATGATTTTCTTTTACGTAAAGAATTATTGGTAATACAAATTTGTATCTTATTATAAAAAGTTAATTTTAAAATATGTGTATATTTAACATCTAGACATGCCCTTTAGGTGCAATAACATCTAGCATCTACACATCTTCCCTATAGTGAACTGTAAGGTGCCTCTCACTGTAATCTCTCCCATTTGTGTGTTAAATCATTATCTATATTGCAACACATGTGTAAAAGAACCAAAGGACCACCGTAGGGAGAAGGCATCGAGGGATTGTGCACACAAGAAGTTGTAGTTGTGTGGTGAAAAAGGGAAGAAAAGCCAATGTTGTGCAACAAGAAACTCAAGTTACAAAGATTATTTGTAAGTCGACATAATTCTAATAAATAGATGTAATAGGATGGTGGAAAAGGCCTAAAGAAGCTTGGGAATAACGGGTGTGAACATTTTGCATGTCTGGGGCAGTGGAATCGGAAAAACATTTCATTTTGGAATGCGCTGCATTCAAAGAAATCAAAGAAAGTTATGGGAATATGCTAGCATTGGTTTCTTGGCATTGTCTTTTTAGCGAGGGGATTGTTGGAAAGTTGGGCCAGCTCATCATCAATTTGAACAAGAAAATGATTGAATTGCAAAAGGCGAAAAACAGGGAACTAATAGTCCCATATGTTAAAATATCATTTCATTTTATTTGTAAGCCAACAAAATTCTAATAAATTGATTTTAAGAGCTTAATTTATATATAACCCTAAAGTTTTTCTTAGAGGTCTTTTGAAAACATGAAGAGAGAAATTAGTCTGTAGCTACCATGTGGTCACTTCAGCAAGGATAAATCGAAAGGTTTACGCTGTAGAGCTGTAGAAGATGCAAGCACTCGCAATAGAATGGAGGCGCATTTGATAGACAATTGCATTGGTATGTACATATGCGTTCGGTAAAACTCATGAAAATCGTTGCAGATCACCACTTTGAAGCAACGATGAGAATAGAAGCAACTAGTCGAAGATACTTAGAGGTGCTACACTATTCTTCCCTTGGGAATGACAATCAAGGCTATAAATATACCCTCTCCTAGATTATTCCCTTCTTCAAGGGGTATTCTTCCAACATGGAGGAACAAGGGGGAACAAAACTAATGAGATTGAATTGGATTGCCCCAAAGAAAGTCTCACTTCCATGAGGGGGAGTTACAATTCTATTGCCCACAGCTATGGATCTGTGAGAAGATCGCTAGCATTTGAGAGCAATGTGAAAAAAATATGGCCCATACGGTCCACAACATGGAACTTATTTCTCATTTCCCATGACTAGAGGGAAGATAGTAGGCTTCCACAGTCATGAGTGGTTGGTATTTGGATTGCATTGGTCTTTTTTTTCAAAATAAAAAAAGAACCTCTTTCATTGATAACACGAAAGACAGTTACATTTGCAAAGTTCTGTGAACATACATTACCTCCAAGTTGCCTCAAAAGATTGAAAAAAGATGTGAAGCTTCCATATGGGAACAAAGACAGATCAAAAAATGACAAAATAGGCTAGACAATTGATAATACAACCATACAAAAACATTGAGCATAGAGGTGCCCTGCATCATAAGCCGAGTTTTGAGAGTTGGAACTTGCAAAAAACAAGCAAAAAAAGCATGCACCCTAAGGAAAAACATTCAAAGCCTCTGTCAAAAGGTGAAAGCCCTCGAACTGTAGATGGAGTCGTTGACCAAATAGTCGAAATATATCTGCCCTGGCAAGATATGGGCACCTCACTTAGATAGTTTGTGTCATGCCCCTATCTCGGTGGTAGTCTTTCAACCACTCATAGGCGGGTGTGGTACCACCACACTTTTCCTTTACACCAATACTCAAATGTGCGGACTACTCCTAACCAAACACTTAGCCAAATTTTACTTCAAGTGTTATATCGCAGCGAAAATAAACTTCAATTAATCTTCATCAAATAAATATGCACAGTAGATAACATTCAACACATCATCATAAAGGGAGGAGCAGCTCCCATAAACTGAAGTTTGCCCAATATCAATAATAAAAACGAGTTATGTAATTCAATTATACATAAAATTACAAATGTCGTGCTGCCAACAAACATAGCCAACACACTGTTGTTTTACAAGTCGTGCCTGCAGAAATAACTAGTCATGCCTCCGTGCACGGTTTGCTCAAATGTCGAACTACTTGACACTGTCATCTCCACCGCCTGTCGTCTTGGTCTACTCGTGCCTTCTGCCATCTTGTCGCACAGTTGCACGCCCTCTTCACCTCTTGGCACACCCCCATGCCTTACCCCACCATTCAACACACCAGCGCATCATCACACAGTTCTGCAACCGCGCCCTCTGAGTTGGATTGCCCTCGGGTCCCACCCTCGGTCAGGTCGCCCTTGGGTCAAGCTGCTCTCGGGTTAGGTCGCCCTTGTGTGCAAACTCGGGCGGGTCTCGGCTCACCTGTTGCCATTTCTATCATGTGCCCGAACGATGCAATAATGTGGGCGTTGTCTACCCGCGCCCCAAACACTCTTCGGCTCTTCGACCCGGTCATTGTACACTTCCACACTCATCCACCTACCTGCAACACCGTTATGCAGTGCGATTGTCGTGTAAGTGTCTCGACCCAGTCTTAAGAAACCCCAACGTTCTGTCCAACAAACTATGACCCTATGCCCTTCCGCCTTTCCCCCTATTGCCTTCGGCTTGCCCATTCTTCTTGTTCGTTGTTTTTTGTTTTATGAGTTCAATGGTTTGATGATCCTGCCAATGCCATTGCCATCTCTTATTTATACCCATGCTACACAGTCGTGGCACCTCCAAGGGACGCTCCCCTTCACTTTATCATGGGTCGGCCCATCCACAATTCCACACGTCGGCCCCCTCATATAACTTGGCTCACCCATCGTATAACTCGACCAACACTTAAATCATCGCACTTCTCTAGTCCGGGTTGGTCGTGTCGGTTGCCCGCTCTCCTGACTTGCCCAATCGTTGTCGAACAACTCGTTCGCACATCTTGCCCGATGCCTGCTCATCTCACCCGCCTGCCCGTTGCCTTTAATTGACGCGCTCACCCAACGTGTTCACCACGTTGCACATTAACTCGAGTTGGGTAGTATGGGCACCCATCTCACATGGGGGCACCCACTACAACTTGGTTGCCTTTAACCGAATGTTGTCCCATCGTCGCACTTTGCCTGAGTTGGTCAATATGGCTGCTTGTTGCACATGAGTGTGCCTAACTCAACTCGTGGGCCTGACATCCTCCACCATACTAAAAATGTTGTCGCCCTCGGCAACACCATCTCAAAAATCTCCTTCGCTAAGACATATCCATGTCTGTGGGTGCCCAGATAGCTCCACCCATGACCTGCTCCATTCTACAAATATGTTAAACTCTGCAAGAAATCATGTGTTGGATCCCCTGTGATGGTAATTAGTTGGGTAGCTAATCCAACCGTAACATCACCTCCACAAGAACATATGCTCCCTACATCATCATGACCATCTTCGCATCCAACTATCAATCATGTCCTTCTTGCCCCAAGTGTTTTCTCATAAATATAGAGGACTCACTGCCATGAGCAGTAAACAAGGAGTCTCATCTCCAAATCTGTCTAAGAAGAAGGGTAGGATGTGGAGGCCAAAGTCTCTCCCTCATCCTTGGCTAATAGCTCAATCCACCTGTCTGGATCCTCCTCTTCCAATCTCTGCATGTATTCTTCCCGACTCTCCTCCTGAGTCTCTGGTCTAGCATCATTTCCTTCCACTGCCTCTAGTATGCCTATTAAATCCATGATGCTATTAGATAATGCTCTAATAACCTGTGACTGCTCCATAAGTTTTGTCTCTACAGAAGACAACCTCTTATAGAGTTCTTCATCCTGCTTGTTGTCCTCCACATTCATCGATGTCAATTTACACCCAACTGACATAGCTACCACGGTTGGTACCCCCAAAGGTTCATCATCTCGTCCATCGTAAATGTACAACTTCTTCATATGTGGCACCATCATAGCCTCATACTGCTTCAAAAATTCCATACCCAATACAACCTCATAGTCATCCATCCGCACAATCGTGAAGCCGATTCCCAGACCACTCACCAATGTTCACATCCACATTCTCTACCATGCCAATAACTGTATCTGGTGGAGAGTTCACTGCTTTAAGACGAGCTTGGATTGGTGAGAACTTCAACCCAACTTTCCTCGCAACTTCCTCCCCGATGAAGTTATGAGTTGCACCACTATCCACCATTGTGAGTAAAGTGCCTTGTCCAACCTTCATGCTAACATACTCCAACTTGTTCCTCTCAGGATCCCGCCTTGGGAGAACTTCTGTAGCTACTGCAGCTCCCAAAATCTACATCACCCCAACTGCTGGATCTTCCTTCTTCTTCTTTGCATTGGCTTATGTTGCTGCAGCCACCGTCAGTCTAGAAGGACAATTCTTCACCGTGTGGTTCTCTCCACACAACCAACATTTCAGAGGCTTCTTCGTCTTTGACTTGTCATTCGATCTCGAGCGCTCCTCCTTTGTAGACTTCTCTTTCGGTTTATCAGACTTATTTTTCTTCTCTTCAGTCCCTTCATCATAATGTTCTACCAGTCAATCAACCGCAAGAAATGCTTCTTTTAGAGTCTTGATCTTTTGCCTCTTCACCTCATTGTGTGCCCAAGGTTTCAATCCTATGATGAAATTGAACACCTTGTCTTTCTTCACCATGTCAGGTAGTTCCAAGATCGCACTCGAGAATTCCCGTTGATATGCTTGCAGACACCCTGTTTTCTTAATATACTTAATCTTCATCCTTGCATCCCAAGTCACATCTTGTGGGCTAAAATGAGCCTGCAAAGCCTTCTTAATATTGTCCCAAGTAGAGATGTCATCAGCATCACCATCGACAATCTGATCTAACTTCCGTCTCCACCACATCTTCACATCCTTAGTAAGGAATTGAGCAGCTACTTTGACCTTGGCTTCATCATAGTATTGCTCCATATCCCATAAGAAATTTCCAAGTGCTTTTGCGCTCCTCATCCCATCCCAAGAATCAGGGTCCTTGACTTTCACATGAGCAGTCCCTCCAATTGGTCCCTGCCCAACTTCTTTCTTCAAAACAACTATTTCATTCCAAGCATCGTCAAGAGGTTTTTGCAACTTCAAGATTTCATCCAAAACTTGATCTCTTGCAGCCCCAATGTTCTTGACTTCCTTTTCTGTTTGTGCATACTTCCATTCAGTATACTCGTATCGAACCTTGAGATTCTCATGTGCTTCTTCCAACTTCGTGAACTTATCCTGGAGTTCATCATTCTCAGCCTTTAACGAAGCCATCTCCACAACAAACTCCTCCATACGATCCCATACCCTGTCCATAAAAACTATCTTGGCATCCTTGCTACATTCACCTGTCACCTGAGGTTCTTCCACTTCGTCCGCCATCAATTTTGCTTGTGATCTTGTTAATACCATACGTTAATCCATTCAACTTCGACCCTACAACTTGTCCCTGTTGAACTTCTTCAACTTCAATCAAAGCCCTGTAGAAAGTGGTCTCTGATACCATCTGTCACACCCCTATCTCGGTGGTAGTCTTTCAACCACTCATAGGCGAGTGCAACGCCGCTAGACTTTTTCTTTTCACCAATACTCAAATGTGCGGACTACGCCTAACCAAACACTTAGCCAAATTTTAATTCAAGTGTTATATTGTAGCGGAAATAAACTTCAATTAATCCTCATCAAATAAATATGTACAACGGATAAAAGCATTCAATGCATCATCATAAAGGGAGGGGCAACTCCCATAAACTGAAGTATGCCTAATATCAATAATAAACACAAGTTTTGTTATTCAATTGTACATAAAATTACAAATGTCATGCTGCCAACAAACACGGTCAGCACACTGTTGTTTTACAAGTCATGCTTGTAGAAAAAACCAATCATGCCTCCGTGCACGGTTTGCCCAAATGCCGAAATACTTGACACTGTTGTGTCCACCGGCCATTGTCTTTTTCTACTCGCGCCCTTTTGCCCTCATGTTGCACTGTTGCATGCCCTCTTCACCTCTTGGCACACCCCCATGCCTTACCCCACTGTTGCACAATTCTGCACTAGCGCCCTCTATGCCAAGTCATCCTCGGGTCGGATTGTCCTCTGTTCAGGTCGCCCTTGTGTGCAAGCTCGGGCGAGTATTGGCCCACCCATTACCACTTCTATTGTGTGCCTGAACACTGAAACCGTGTGGGAGTTGTCTCCCTACTCCCCAAACACTCTCCAGCTCTTTGACCTAATCGTTTTACTCTTCCACACTCGTCCGCCCACCTACAACACTGTTATGTAGTGCAGCTATCATGTAAGTGTATCGGTCCAGGCTTAAGAAACCTCAACTTTTGCCCAGCATACTACGGCCATGTGCCCTTCCGCCTTTCTCCCTGTTGCCTTCGGCTTGTCCATTCTTCATGTTCGTTGTTTTCTGTTTTATGAGTTCGATGGTTCGATGATCCTCCCAATGCCATTTCCATCTCTTATTTATACCCATGCCACACAGTTGTGGCACATCCAAGGGATGTGACCCTTCACTTTATCATGGGTCGGCCAATTCACAATTCCACATATTGGCCTGCCCATTATACTTACGTCAGCCCCCTCATATAACTCGGCTCGCTCATCGTATAACTCGACCAACACTTAACTCGTAGCGCTTCTCTAGTTCGGGTCGCTTGGGTTGGTCGCTTGCTCTCCCGACTCGCCCAACCGTCATCACACGACTCGTCTGCACGTCTTGCCTGACGCCTGCTCGCCCGTCACCTTTAGCCGACGTGCTCACATAACGTGTTCACCATGTCGCACATCAACCCGAGTTGGGTAGTACGAGTGACTATCGCACATGGGCCCCCGCTACAACTCGGTCGCCTTTAACCCAATGTCGTCCCATTGTCGTACTTTGCCCAACTTGGTCAATACGGGTGCTCATCGCACATGAGCGCGCTCGACTCAACTCGTGGGCCTGATAGTTGGTCTACCAAGTCATTCGCTCTCGGAAGATATGACAGAAAGAGATGGAAGAAAAAGAGGCCAACATAGACTGAATTTGCTCCATCCAATGAAGTAGTGATGGAAATTCAAATGAGGAATAGCCCTTGACCCAATCAATTGCCACCTTCAAGTCTCCAACTATCAAAATCTCCTTTGCAACAATCTAAGAAGCACATCTTATCACCCCACAAAGCTAGTACCTCTACTCTAACATTAGTGCTAGGCACCTTGACCAGAAGAAATGAAAAGTCAGGGAAGGTCTAAAGATGATTATAACTCCACACCTGCACTCACCATTTGCAAAGGCTTAGTCAAAATAACCTATTGAGAGAAATTCTCTAGATTCTTATATGACCATTTGCGCTTTATGACAAATAGGTCTCCATGGACCAATTTCCATAAAGATTCTCAGGGAGGTAGATCTCAAATCTGATGGTTTATTCTCGAATATGCAGTCATTCCTACATCACCACGTACCCAACAAAATATATAATAGAATTGACCTGTATTTGTTGAAAATAATACTGAGAGGGGGGGTGAATCAGTATTATCAGAATAATTATTCTTTTTCAAAACAACTGATATACGCTACTTCAATTTAATAAACCTGTTTATGTACGTGATTATGCAGAAGGAAACCCGCGTATATAGAACATGCTTTTACTTAATCTTTCTGATGATGATTGTTAGTCAGTGATGCAGAATCAAATAACAGTATCCAAAGACAGTAAAACAGAGCAGAAAGAAAATCAGACACAAGAACACAAGATATAAGGTGGAAACCCAATGTGGGTGAAAACCACCTGTTGCAATTCGTCTCTATCTTCCTTTTAAATTAGCAAACTTCTTTTACAATGTACTAGTGCAGACTTTTTACTAGTACGCAGGCTGCAACCTGCAGAGAGCTACAACTCTCTCTCGTTCTCCAGTTTCTCCTGGGAGGGAGCAACAACCCCCTTTAACTTTTGCACTAGCCAAGATACTAGTACGTAGGTGCTGGCCTACAGAAGGCTACAACCTTCTCTTTCTTCCAGGGACCACTTTTCATCAATTTTCAAACTGGATCCATGAACATCAAACAATCATCAAGAATCAACCAATCTCCTTTTCACCAACTAGATCTGAAACAAGTAGATACTTCTCTGACAGCTATAGACAGAACACTGTACCCGAAACCACACAGCAGAAACAGAACCCAAAACACAGCAGCAATAAGCAGAAACAACTAGATCACAGCTTAATGCATATACACATTTTCAACAGTCTGCAACTTGCGTGCATATGCATCTGCGTATGGAACAACCTGCGTATACGCGCCTTTTCTTCCCCTAAACTGCGTGTATACGCGCCTTCGCTTTACTGAACCTGCGTACAGATCTATAAAGGACAACACACTCTTCCAGATATTCAATCACTAATTAACCCAGATTATAGATCAGATAAGCGTCACATCAAGCAGATCAAAATCATACAGAGATACTATCATTTAGGCTTAAAGATTATG
>APFE031253227.1:15232-93118 GCA_000404065.3 Pinus taeda | reverse complement strand
ATGAATAGACCTTATCCTTCCTTTTGTGCTAAGGTTTCTCCTTCCTTCAGATCCAGATCTGCGTCACCATCCAATATACCAGCTCTAGCACTTTTTTCAGATCTTCAATAATAATCAAGATGGTGATTTGTCACAAGATCTCCTTCCTCTTTTATAGTCCTAGGCCTTCCCCAATACCATGGTTCAAAACCATAACATTTCAATACCATGAACCCAAAACAATGGATCGACACAATTGACGAGACGCCATGGTCCAAAACATAGGTTCAAGTTCCAAGATCTAACTGCCATGGACCAAAAGAATGATCACCAACATATATGCGCTTTTGTAAAGTATACCCCGCGTGTATACGCGCCTTCATCTAGATGAACCTGCGTATATGTCTTTTTCTACTTTCTGAGCGCCTGAACTGAGATCTGTTACCAAAGAAGGTTGCCATCAAGGACAACACCTGTGCCATAGCTCCAAACCTGTGCCATAATGCCAACAGTATTCTCGGTGGCAAGTGGGCTAGCTAAGGAGGCATGCAACAATAGAGGACTTATCCACCAACAAATTAATTTTAAGAGTATTAGATACCTCCTCCCAGATGGAAATCGATAAAGGGCAGCTTAGAAGAAGATGAGGAACCTCCTCGCTTTCCGATCGACACAGTGGACAGAGCCCTGGGCCATTGAATCCTTGCCTAGCTAAATTGCCCTAGGTGAGGATTCAATTATGAACCACAAGCCAGGTGAAACACTTTAATTTTGTTGGTACCTCCCACCTCCACATATGGGCCAGCCATTTTGTACAATGTTCATGGCGATGTTGGTTGGTGATGAATGAATAAACCGCCTTGGCAGAGATGGTGCTTCCATTGGAGCAGTCGCCTCAAGTGAGTCTATCTTCCTTCTTTGATAGAACGATCGCTGCTTGGCATAAGTTTAATTGGTAGGACCCCCATAAGTTTAAATGGTCTTCAACATTCGACCATTTAGTATAGAGGGAACCATCATTCTGCGGTCTTCCTATATGAGCTAGGGTCAAAATCCCATGGTCATTCAAAAACTGAATAATGGGCAGAGAAAGGATATGGACCCCTTGCAATCCAATGATCGCATCTAAACCTACTAAATTTTTGATACCACAACCAACCATCCATCTAATATTACCACACAACCATGGATTAGATTCCATCAGATTGTGCCATATAAATAAGTCACTCTTCTTCATTGGCACCCCTGCTAATATCCAATCTTCCAAATTAGCATGATTTAGATATTTGTCGCTTATGATATCATGCCAAATACTGGCTGCCATGAAAGCCCTCAGATTTTTGGTAAGTAGATCCATATTGAAATACTTTGTCTTTAATGCCCCAACCTCCTTCCTCAATCGGTTTACAAATGGTGGAAATTTTTGATAGATGGAATTTTGATTTGCTTCCAGTTCACACTTAGAGAAATTTTGCAAAAATTGAATCAATCTTGTTGATAACCGACATTGGTAAATAAAATAGATGCATCCAATAGACCTATATGCCTTGTAAGACAACCTTGATCATGATCATCTTGCCACTCAATGTAATCCATTTATTTTCACATTAAGGTTAATTTTCTTTTCAATTTTCTCAATAATTCAAGTATAGTCATACTTCTCATAGTTGTAAGGCTTCACATGAAAGCCCAAATACTTGAAACCACCAACCAGATATCTGACTCTAATCCCAAAAAGATATGTTATGTGCTTAGTCTCCTCCTCTTCAATGCTATTTGAGATGAGCTTTGATTTTTCTTTATTTAAGATGAGTCTAGAGGTTTTCCCAAATTTTGTAATGATTTGATGAAAGATTTGTCATTTTGAGAGTTTCGCTATACTAAGACATAGGATATGATCAGCAAACATTAAATGTGAAATATTTATGTTTGTTGTAACCCTACATCTATTAATCTTTCCAACCACCCCAGCTTCTTTTAATCGTCTACTCAGCCCATCTCATCAGCGGATATGCTTAAATTGGGAAGTGACGCAGGTACAAATAGCCATATTTCAAAACACCTTAATCAATATTGAAAACAACAATAGGTATGCACACAAAGTGTATAAATAATTAATTAATAAAACAAAATAATTACAGAAGAAATCATGGCCCAATGATTGGCCTCTTCATTCTTCACACTCACTCACACAATACATGCTTTTATGCCTCATAGGCTCACCTCAATTTATACAAATGGATTAGAACCCAAGTAGCTTCTAGATCCCTAAACTAACTCCCAAAATATCTCTCATGATCCCTGACATATTTCATCCAATCCCTTATCCCTAGATAAGAGCTAACTAATCCATAATCTTCTCAAACCTTCCACAATACTCTCGAACCTTCTCCTATTTACAATAATCATCATTCTCTCTTAAAAGTATTAGAAAAATATTCTCTCTTAAAACTATTAGAAAAATATATTAATTAATTAAATCCCAACTTTAAAAACTAACTCCTCTAATAAAAAATTGACCTAGGTTAGATGCACCTGCATCAGACTCCCCAGGTAAAATAAAAGCATGGTCTCCCAACCATCAATGATGATAAAAAACCTCTTGGATCCCAAATTTTCACTTGCAGTAAATCAGTTGCTCTGTCATGTTGTTGTTGTTTTATGGTTGTCCTTTTCTGGTTTCCAGGCTTCCAAACTTTATGTTCTAGTTGCCCTCCCTCGTTGCCCTCCCTCGTTGCTGATGTATAATTGTTCAATTATTAGTAATCTATGGTCATCTTTGCTTTTTCTTTCTTCAATGAATATTTCCTGAGATTCTTTTAACATCAGCTTCTTCATCTCTTTAATTTCAATATCTAATTTGTCTTCTAGTTGCACATTTAAATTATTTGTTTGCTAAACTTTGTTGTCGATCTCTACGCTTTCGTTGCATCATATTTGTCAATTTGAAGGCATGTTGTAATCCATCATAATTTCCTTTGCGTCACACTCATGGCTTTGGATTGTCCAACCATTCATCTAAGAACTTTAGTTTTGCTGCAATATTTCTTATGTTGACATTTGACCTATTAATTTGATGATCATTTTTCATTTCATCAGCAGCTTCATCCTTAGGCTTCATATCAACATATCCTACATCCACACACTAATTTTTAGATTTAAAAACATGAGGTTTGGCAAGTGAATCTGTTTTCGAGTCTTCATGTTGGCCTTCTGAAAAATTTGTAGCGTCGTCTGTGGGAATCAAACCCACATTCATTTCATCATCGTTGTCACCAAGCAATGGCCCTTGCTCTGGTTCACAAATATATAGATATTCGTTTGGAGTTTCTTTGCTTTTAAAACTTTCAGTTTGCGCTTCAGTGTTCTTTCCATCAATAGTTTAATTGACCATTTAACTATTCGCTTTGTTACCCATCCGTGTCTCTGCCTTTGTAATAACTCCATTAATATGTCAAGTTGTGCCTTCAATTCCATGATTTATTTCTCTTCATCAATAATGCTAACTGTTATGCTATCGTTGTGACTTTTCTTTGGATCCATCTTCATCTTCTTTCGTGAACTTCACCTTGTTTACTGTAACCTACAACTTAATCACTTTTCCAAGTTATCTCTTCTGAACTTGGTCAATGGTTCCTTTCACTTGAAACTTACTCATGAGCACTTCTTGTTCCTTTGCTTCCTTTTGCTACAAACAACTATAGTATCTCTTCAAATTGTCTTTACAATGACCAGATTTCGGGTGTCGGCTCCGCCGATCATGCACCCATTAGAATCAAGGGCTCAAACCTTTGACTTGACTTATAACTCTGATTCCAAACTTTGACATCAATTCTTAATTTAATTAAAGAGAGATTTAAACCCATATACAAATTAAAATACCTTGAAAATTTGTTGATGGGATATATATACTATTCATGAGTTTTTCATATAACATTACATAGATTACCATCGTTATAATCTATCAATAAATAAAACTATGCATTTTCAAACCCACACATGGTTTTATGAAACCATATATCACCCACTCAAAATCTTGTGCAACAACTCACCATTTATCATTCAACATTTATTCTAATAAGTTATTCTCTATCTTCATAAAAACCACCATGCTCTACAACATCAATTTACCTCTATTATTTACTTTCACCTTTACCTTTATCGTTTACTGTCACTTTTAATACACCACTCTCACATTTAGTATTTATTTTTACCTCATTTAATATCTGTTTAAAGTAATGTGCTTTATAACACTACAAATTTTCACTCATGAATATTTATTGAGATGAAAGTAAATAATTGGTTTCATATGCAGTGGATCTAAGAAGAAAACTCGCGTTCGTCATAATTTTAGATAACATTTTCACTTGGGAACTTTTGAAGAGTCTTTCCAACGGATGCAAACATACCTTTATCTTATTCTTTGGCTTAATAAATAGAATTTGTATTTTGAATATTTGACTTATGTGAACCTTGATAGAAGAAGAAGAAGAAAAAAAAATTATTTTAACGTTCACAAGGCTAAAAATAGCCTATGGGACAGATTGCTTCTTCATCTGCTTGCTGTATTCGGCCTTTTTCTGTGAAGCTTCACAATAAATGCTCCCAGGTTTTTGACAAAACCCTTGCTAAATAGATTATCCCAAGAACTAGTTGCCAGCATATCTGCATAACTTTCCCTGTTGTCTTTGAAGGCCTCACATTCTAAAATGAAATGTTTTTCTGTTTCCATTTTTCCGGAAGAACAAAAAATGCATACCCTTTGCTCCCACACTTCCTTTGGCCTTTTCTAGTACCCCGGTTCACAATGGAGTTGATGAAAATTAGTCTTTAACTGAGCAATAAGAATTTTGGCTCTCCAAGAAATATTGGGCTCTATGTATGCTTTTGGTTAATGATTATGAATGGGATTAAACACTTCAATATAGTAATTTTTCTTTCTTCCTAGCTCCTTATCCCAAGTACGTTTGTGGAACTTTTCCATAACAAAAGCTTTTATCTCTTTGTTGTTTATGGAACACGTGTTCAAGCAAATACCCCATTTACTAAATCATTTGTTATTTTGCTACATCCAAGTTTTTTTTCTCTTGCACAATCTATCATTAAAGACAACCTTAAGCCATCTACCTTCTTCCATTTGCTCAATTTTTTTTAAATACCTTATGACTCGCACCATAGCAATTGCTTCAATAGGAGCAATCCCTGTTTCACTTAACAAGATATCATAAGGAACTGCATTTTTAATCTTAAATTTGTTTGTAATCAAACGCTTCTGAATTTTCTCATTTTGTTTCCACTGCATGTCGAAGGTACAACTAGCCCACAGTTCACAACCATAGAGAATCACCAAAATCACTAGAAGCCCAAAAAGAGTTTGAGTGGTCTTCTAGTCCCATAACTCTGCCTCTCTCCACCTATTTTGAAAAGCATAAAATGCTTTCCAACTGCCCAAAGTTCTTTTTGTTTTTACAACCATTCCAGCTTAGATTTTTGTTGAAGTCAATCCCGAGGTATTTGTAATCCGCAACTTCTTCCAGAATGTTGCCTTCAAAGTAGAACTTATGCTGATTATGCTTTTCTTTTCTTAGAGAAGACCACTACTTTCGCTTTGCTGATATTTGACTTGCATCCCCACACTTTTACAAAAATGCTCAAGGGATAGTAAGTGCTCTTGCAAACCAAGAGCCCATTTAGCAATCAGAATAAGGTCATCTGCATACAAAAGAAATCTTATAACAAACTTGCACAAATAGATACCATCACCCCCTTGCGAATTTAACCACTTCTCAAGCTTGTCGATATATAAACCAAAAAGGGCAGAAGACAGTGGGCAACCTTGCTTGACCCTGATATTGCTTCTAAAACTTTCAGAAATTCCTGTTAAAGTTTTAATTTTGACTTTCACATCTTTATACAGCCTATGCACAACTGCTCTCAAATGTTTAGGAATCCCAAGTTCCTCCATTCTTTGCCAAAGTTTATCCCTAGGAATTGAGTCAAATGCTTTTCTGAAATCAACAAAGCAACAAAAAACTTCTTCCTTTTTCTCCCAAACTTTTTCAATGATGTGCCTTAAAGTTATGCAATGATCAACTGTGGAATGTTTAGGTCTAAAACCTACTTGCCCTTTAGCATGCTTATCTCTTTCTTCTGCCCACTTGCTAATTTTGTTTTTTAGCATGCTTCAAATAGCTTTGCAAACAAAGGGTTTATCATGATGGTCCTATAATTGGAGGGATTATTGACATCACTGCTCTTGAAAAGAGGTATTGCCAGACTAGTTGACCAATCTGTGGGGAGCCCTTGTTGTATGATGTTGTTGAAGATTTTTGTAATGTGAGGTGCAAGAATCTTTGAGCCCCACTTTACATATTCAGCTTGGAGTTTATTTAAGTCTTTTGCTTTTCCAACACCCAACTTCTTGATACCTATCTCTAACTCTTGTACCGTGAAGAGTTCAGTATCAATGTTGATCAAAGGGGGAGGGTCAACCTTGGGAACCTGCTCATAGAGTTATCTTGCATAGTCAAACCATTTTGAGCTTTATGTTATCCTCGTTTGACTCTTTCCACATTCGCCTTGCCTTTTTGCGTTCCTCGTCAAACCAAGCATTAACCGGAAAGCAATTTGTTTGAGACTTCTTAATTTTTGTTCTTTTGCACTTTGCAAGTGCGCATTGAATTAAATGTGTTAATTCATGGCTATGAAGGCTGTGAATTGTAATTTTCTCCTTTTCAAAGAGCCTTTCTAGCGCCATTTTGAAGGTATTACAATTTTCTGACATCAAAAGAATTTTGCCGTGTGAAAGATTTTGTTGGACATGCTAAATTTTCAACTCTAATTGCCTTTTTCCAATCCAAGAGAAACATAAATAAATTGGTTTGTAATCTGATATTCACCAAACAGAAATCTGTTGTGTCTCTTTATTGCAGTTCTCAAAATTAAAGAAATCCAACCATTGACACTTTGCCCGGGTGTTTTGCCAATGTTGGGCGCTCCTCAAGACAAAATGTAACTATAAAGTTGAACGCAATCGTAACCATCTCTTTATGAAATTTACCATCGATCCAAACAATGGTATAATATATTGATCATCCCTTAAATGTTTATAATGCATACTTATCACAAGGACCTGCCTTTCGCGAGCTATCTGCAATGTGCTGAGGTTGTGATATTGAGCCAGCTGCATACGAGTTCTTTCAACGTAACATCAGCTGTTTCTTCAAAGCCCGTGGATTGAAAGGAAGTCCCGAATCAGTGAAGCCATGGCTTTGAAATAACAATTAACTGCTAGATCCTTAATCCTTTGCATCCACATCACGTTTACAATTCAAAGGATTCATTACAAAACCGAATGATTGCCATTGAACAGTGCGGAATCTCGAAGGAAAGGCTCTGGTACCAAAATTCAAAGGATTCATATACAAAACCGAATGATTGCCATTTAGCAGTGCGGAATCTCGAAGAAAAGGAAGGCTCTGGTACCAAAATTATGACGCAGGTATAAATCACTATATTTCAAAACGAGGTAGTCTATAACGCGACTTTTTGAAAGCCTTTCTGGCGGATTTTTCCGGTCAAATCCGGCAGCAATTCATTGGAATCCCAAGTTTGATAGCTTGTTTCTACACAATCAATGGCTCCCAGGGGTTTTTCAGGGCCCTGAATCCAAATATGCAGTTAAAAAACCATTTTAACTGCTAAAAATCAAGATTTAACCTCATTTCTTCCCCCGGATTCCGTCACCGGAATCTCCAAAAAGTCGCATTATAGACAACTCCTTTCAAAACACCTTAATCAATACCGAAAATAAAGACAAAATGGAGAAATAATTAATTAATAAAACAAAATAATTAAAAAAAATTATGGTTTAATGATTGATATTTTCATTTTTCACACTCACACATGTTTTTATCTGTCATAAATTCAAAATTTATCTGTCATATATTCATTTGAATTTATACAAATAAATTAAAACCCAAGTATATTTTAGATTTCTAAACTAATTTCCAAAATATTTTTCATAATCTCTATCATCTCTCATCCAATCCCTTATTCCTAAATAAGAGCTAATTAATTCATAATTTTCTCGAACTTTCACAGTACTCTCAAATTTTCTCATATTAACAATAATCATCATTCTCTCCTAAAACTATTAAAAACTACATTAATTAATTAAATCACAACTTTACCAATTAACTCATGTAATAAAAAAATTTAACGCAGCACCTCTTCATCAGGAAGATTGCAGTGGAGTCTATCGTTTGAATTTACACATATTGGCTTTTCAATTGTGCCTGCAACTATATCTCCAAATCTCATGCAATCTGAAAGCAATGTATCATTTGATGGAAAGTCGAACAACACATATAACATTCTTGCACACGGAGACTTTGTAGATAAAGTGAACGTCCATTACTCACGAATGAATAGCCCCGTGCCAACCTCGTTCAACAGTGTTTCACCATCGTCTGAGCCGAGGAAGAAATTGGCATGTGCTGAAATAGCAGAACAATCTACATGATCCGACGATCCAAAATTCTTCCACAAGCCCTCGGCTGCTCTACGGAGGGGGCCGCGAAGGTGGTAATTAAAATCTCACCAGTCAAAGATCAATGGCGAGGATTTATCGTGATCCTCCGCCTTATAACCCAAACCCAACCAGGGTCTGAGATTCCACTGGTTTCAGATGAATCATTTTTAAAACGTATTTATATTTTGGGTTAAATTTTTATATTATTGGGTTATTTATTAATTTAAAACGTATTTATATTTTGGGTTAAATTTTTATATTATTGGGTTATTTATTAATTTAATTTTAAATTGGGTAGAGATTTTGAAGAATTATAAATTTAAGTTATTTAATTTATAAAAATTAAATTTCCTTTAACACTATTTTAAAACACTACATCTATTATATTGACGTATTCCAAAGTTATAAAAATTATATTATTAAATATTAATAAACAAATCATTTTGTTTCTTAATTATATTATATAATCTAAAATTTTAATATTATATTATTATATACCATTAACTTTATTTTTTAAAACAGTTAATTTATTTTAACCGAAAAGCACAGTTCCACAGCTGAATGCTTGAAGTTATACTTTAGGTAGAAATAAAAAGAATAGAGAAAAGGCTATGATACTAGGAATGGGAGAGAAAATTGTAATTTATTCTAAAAACGAATATAATAAACCTCCTATATCTTTCTGGAATTAAATCAGCGTAATAAAAAAAATGTGTGTCGAAATGAAATTTGGAAAATTGGATTTGAAGGTTTGTATCTCGATCATCACAGAGTTATTGACCAGACCATGTGAATTCATTCATTAAAATGCTCACGTAGCTTGACTCTGTTGCATCCTTTAATCTTCTACCATTTTCTATTAAAGTTTGAGGTTGCAAGTTGTTTGATTTGGTCCACGGAGATATCTTTAGAACCATGGATGAATGAAAATAGTTTAATGTCCTTTCCACCGATTCCTCTGCCGCCTGAAAATTGTATCAAAGGTTACGCCAGTGTAGAGAACACAATATACACATACCGCAAGGCCACAGAGGCTCTGTGGGGGCCGATAGTCGGAGTGGTGCGACCCAGCATAAGGTGCATGTGTAAAGGTGCGCGTGGGCTGTGTTTTGCCACCAAATTGTAGCAAAGGTCGCAGAGAGATGCAACGTGGGTGACAACCCTGCGGAGGACTACGCAAAAAAGCACTATTTGCAACGACGGGAACAAAGGAAATGACAAAATTCAGGCTGTAATTTCAAGTGACAAAAGCAGCGCTAAAAGATTCTAAGGTTTCAAGCAGAGTTACCAAATTGGCCTGAATTCGGGCAAAAAATACGGACAAAAGCAGCGCTTCTAAGGTTTCAATCGTAGTAACGGAATTTTGTCAATTTGCCTTTCAATCGTAGTAACGGAATTTTGTCAATTTGCCAATTCGGTGAGTGCCAAACAATTCGATTTCGCACCATCAGATGTTAATATAGCAGGTTAATTCTCCGGCATAGGCTAATTGGTATATCATATTAATTGAAAATGTATAGGTTATCCAAAATTATAAGTTGCCCATACAAATAGATATTGCATGGCATATACAAAGAAAAAACTAAAATGAGAGTAAAAGAAGGGAAAAAGAGAATGGTAAAAGTGAAATTTTAAAAATTTTGTATTTTTCAATCTTGACCATTTAAAAATAAGCAAAGGAAAAAATGTGTGAAAGTGTTTTAATTTTGTGAGTGATTGTATTTTATTTATGGTAAATTATAAATAAATTATTTTTTTAATATAAATTTTATAAATTTGCATTTACTATGTTCTTAAATTAAACAAATATGTTTCGTGGAGTAATGGTTGACGCTGGGCGTAGTAATTTTGTAAGTTTAGTAGTCACTTTGGAGCAAAAAAATTCAAATGAAATTTGGGGCGTGAGATAAGTGATTGGGTATGCCGAATAGAAGTCACAACAGTATTGTGGGTTTTCCCGGAGTGGAACCAACCATCATGGTTTAACTATAGAAACGAACAATATTGCAGATTTAGGAAGCAGGGTTTGGTGTTTGGGTGTAGTCGTTGGGCTGGAAGACCAAAAGACACAGAATGCAAGATGATAGAAATCATAGTTAAAGTGACAAAATCCTCCAAAACCTCTGATAGCCAACTCGTAAGTCAAATTTGGATACTTATAATCAAGTTTGGCTTTTCTCACGAGTCATAAAGTTTGACTCGTGAGTAATCGCGAGCAAAACTCCACCTGAGTCAAAAGAATGACTGACGAACCTGTCTTCAATTTAGTTACAGATGCTTTAAGTTTTCATTTCTCATTGTGGATCAATGGTTTTCATTTCTAGTTTTGGTATTGAAATCATTTTGGTATTGAAATGAAATGATATTTTAATCGTTTAACAGGTTAAAAATAGTCTATAAAATTATGATTTCCTTAATTTTTTGTCTTTTGCAATTCAATATTTTTAATACATCACATTTATATTAGAGAAATTGAATAATTGATATTATAGATTTACCTAATACAAATGTAAATGTAAATTTTATTTTAAATTACTTAATATTTTTTTTCTAAGTTTTTTTAATAAATTTATAACTCTTTTGACTAGCCAAGACTTTTTTTGAGTTTGGTAACATTGCACCATATGCATGGTGCAATAAGGTTGAGTTAGCTTATCATAAATTTGAATAATAAAAAGATTGAATTGTAAAAGACAAAAAAAAAGGGAAACTAGTGGTCCCATATATTATATTCATTTCATTTCATAAATATTCATGAAAAAACTGAGAAGAAAAAATTGTAAGAGCATGTAACGATAATTTTGGAATTTAGTTTTTAAGTTGTTTCTTAAAAATTTGATAAGAATGAAAAACTTACAGAGTAGAAGTGAATATTCTATTAGTTAAATGCTTACTGAAAGTTGAGGGATCTTTCCTTGAGTTGAGTTTGGTAACATTGCACCATATGCATGAATATTCACTGAAGAGGTGGGAGAAATTTGTGAGAGGCATGTACTGAGTAGTTTTGGAATTTAGTTTTTAAGTTGTTTCTTAAGAGTTTGATAGAGATGGAAAACTTACAAAAGATGCTTAAATATTTTAAGCTAAATGCCCAGGGGACTATGGACATGTTTTTAGATGTGACACAGATTTTTGATATTTTTATAGCAATTTTTTTTATTATAGGAAATGATGAAATAAGAGGGAGAAGTATATATATTTTTGTGGAAGTTAAATTTAAATTCAAAATATCTATTTTGAAAAATATAATATTATATGTTTATATGAACATGTAAATATGGAGTGTATTGGTGAGAAGTATATATATTTTGTGGAAGTTAAATTTAAATTCAAAATATTTATTTTGAAAAATATAATATTTATATGTTTATATGAACATGTAAATATGGAGTGTATTGGTAGAATTTAGGAGTTGGTTCTGTTAATTTGAAATTAAATTTGGTGATTTTAAAGTTGGACAAAAAATTGTTAGAATTTAAATATAAATTTAATGAATTTGAAGTTGGACACAAATTTGATAGTGAAAGAAAGATGTTTATTTTAGAATAGAGTTTTCAAAATTTTAATTTAATTATCAATAATTATTAAGTGGACGATATGTATTTAACCCCATGGAATATTTTAGAATATTGTTAGTAGTAATTACAAATCAAAGGTTGAGATTTATTTCAAAATTTTTATGTCATTTCTTTCCGTTAGTTAAATTGATTAATTAAAAGCCCACTGTGGATAGAATAGGTAGAATAGATGACGATGGGGTGTACTATTAAGTCACTTTGTGATGTGAAGGTCACTAATTCTAAATTTCGTGGATAAAAATCCAGTCATGTGGTGATTTTGATGGCTTAGATGCCCCTAGGTCGTGGTTTCTCAAGCCACAGGTCAACGGTCATGTAATGATTAATAAAAAAAATATTGTATAAACATAAATTATAGATTTTTGAACATGTGGTATTAATAAGTCATGGTATTGTAACAAAACCTATTTACAAATTAAAAATCTCTATGGTAAAGTAGAATGAATCTCATTTATACTAAAATAAAATAATTAATCATTATAATTATCAATAAAACATTTTAACTAATAAAGTTATATAAAAATAAAAATATAATTATATAATTATAATTAATAAATAAACCAGCTAAGATTCATTTTAATTGAGATCTACTAAATATTTAGAGGAACCAAATCTCATTTTATTTTAAAAAATTTGTAACTTGGAAAATTGATATTCTCTTTTATTTAAAAAAAAAATTATATCTCATTTAAATAGTTATTAAAAGATGTAAATAAATTAATAATAATTATTATGGTTATTTAAAACAAAACTTTTAATTTTTTTATTAATAAGAAATATATAATAAAATAAGTATTGTGATACTTATATAAAATTTATATCATTATCATTATAATAAAATTAAAATATAATATATATATATATATAAACAAATCACTGCCTTTAGCCTGGGCCTGCAACTTTGACTTTGATAAATGCCGAATGCAAACTCCGATGACCTACCCTGCTGCTTTGAGTTAGAGCCTTCGACTGTTGTGTAGGATTGTGAGTCGCAGAATCGTGGAGGTGGGGGTCCTCATTATATTTATATTTCTAAAGAGCACGGAGGAGTACTGGATACACTATTGCTTAGGTTTTCATATTGCTAAATGACTGTTCTCTTTCTAGTTACTCTCAGATTGTTTTTATTTTTAAAGCCGTTGCCCATCACGATTCTCTGATATTTCATTCTGCCAAATTTTAGAAATATATTTTCTTTCCACTAGTTGGGAGTGTTTGTTCTCAGTTCAGTAAACAAGTCTCAGGAAACTTGAGCTCGTTAATACGTCACATAGGATCAATTTAGTTGGCTGCTTGGTTAAAAAAGGTGAGATATCTTGTCTGGTTTTCTGTAAATCCAAAATTTGAAATGATATCTGAAGTTAACGAAAGGATAAAACACGGGGCAGTGCTTGATAAAAAGGAACCTGTGCAATTAATCAGAACTGAAAGTTTCACATGCGGATCTTGAGCCTTTTTATTTTATCCATTTGACTTTTTAATTGTTTGCTTCAACAGGGTAACTGCATATTCTATTCAAGAAGATGCCCTGAAATATGGGGAGCTTGATTATATCAATGGTGGTAAGCTAATTTTGAAATAAATGCCTTTAACATTAATGAGTGTCTAACGACTTTTACATTATGTCAATTTCCTTTGGCACATTCTATATATATATCCTTGTACATTTGTGGGCTTGTAGAAGTGAATACTTGTCATTTTCAAGCAACTAACTGTAATTACCTCTTATGAGTAGCTGCACTTGTAAGGTACCAAGTAGCAGGGAATTTTCTTGGACTGCCTGCTATCACTGTTCCGGTTGGTTCTTATCCAATCTCCTTTGTATAATAGCTATGTTAACCTTTTATTGCACTCAGCAAATTTTTTTTTCCTGATTTTTTGTACTTCGTTCAATTTGCATATTTTGTTGGGACATTTTTATAGGTTGGATATGATAAGTCAGGGATGCCAATTGGCATTCAATTTATTGGGCGCCCTTGGTCTGAAGCAACATTGCTACGTCTGGCATTTGCAATCGAGGTATACTTTTGTTACATCTTAAATAAATCATTATCTTTAAACAGCTCAACATGCTGTCTCCTCTGATACTACCTCACAAATAAATCTAAAACATAGTTATGTGAATGCAAAGTATCTGTTCATCAAACGTTTGGAAATGCTTGAAGATGAAATATGAATGGATCCGTTGATGTTGCAACTAATGATAGTGCCTATACAATATTTTCCTTTGTGAAATTAGCTCAAGAAGAAGGAATTCTTTGAAACCTGAGAAAAAGTGGGCTTTAACATTTTAAAGGTGGCTGCATGTCCCATTACCTAGTTAGATGTTTAAAACCAACGGGTGAGGTCAAGGTGACCATAAACTCTAAAATTGTGGACACGTTACACCTATTTAAGCATTGAGATCTTCTGAATGCATGGCAAACACTGCCCTTCCAAATTTGCCCATGTGATGGGGTTCAAATGTGATATAAGTCTCCAACAGATCAATAGTGCGCATTGTTTGGTGTGCCTTGAGGGCTGTTTTTTAAGCGACAATGCTGTCGTAACTAAACTACAGATCGAGGTTCCATGTTTTGATATTTTCTTCCAGCCATCAGTTCTTCCGTGGAGTCACCATGGTTCTTGATTAGAGAATTGCAAAAGATTCCTTCGAAGTTCAAATTTAGTCTCTCAGCGAGTTCTGTTCCCAACATAGATCTGTTCCAGCAAATATGTAGGTATTATACTACTAAAGTAAGGAGTCAAGAACCCATCTTCTCAAGAACAAATACTATAACTTGGTGCAGCACCTCTGCTTTGACATTTTACTCTTGCGATGAGCTCCGAAACATAGAAGTCATGCCAACTAACCTTGTGTCAAAGTATTTCAGTATGAATGCAACTTTCTCAAATGAAACCAGGTTTCCATGTTTCACTTATAATGAAGATTTCCAACATGTGAAACATGGGAATGATGGTAACACAATGGCTCTTCTAAAGATCCTACTATTGGAATGCTCCATTTACGTTATGAAAATATTGTAGGAGTGTAAGCTTGTAAGATCTCTTTGTCAAGGTTACATATCTTGGGAAACTTGCTGACTTGACTGAGGTTGTCATATGCTCCATTTACCTCATTGAAAGCTTAGGCAACGGCTATCCATTATATAGACTCGTCTTAATGCAAGTTGTTAGGGACGATCCCTTATGTTCATGGTTCCGTGAAAGGTACGTCAAGGTTTCATATGTAATGCTCATGCTCATGGAACCTTGGCATACCTTTGGTAGAACCATGAGCAGTGGAACCATGCGCTGACAACTTGCATTTAAGGCAACTTTGTATAATGGATAGGTGTTGAGAAGGCAACTCCTATCCATTATACAGACTTGCCCCTTCTTGTCCTTCTTCCTCTTTGGACATTGGCTGACATAGTGACCAAGTTCACCACATTCGAAGCACTTGACCTTCAACGGGTCCTTTTTCTTCTTTTCTCCTTTAAAGTCCTATCCCTAGGTGGGACCCTTCTTCACTTTTCCCTTCCTTGCAAGAGCGACATTTTCTTCCTCCTTCTCTACCTCTAGTCCCTTGCCACTGTTGCAAGTAGTACCCTCAAAGAGACCAAGCTGCAGCTCCTCTTGAGTGAAGTAACTCCACAGGCATCTCCAATCTGGTAGCTTATCCCATCAAGTAATCACTTGAACGAAGGTTCGCCATTCCTTGGTAAACTCGTTTAGAGTTGTACGCACTAGTTCATCTTCTGTCGGCTTCTCTCCAACTGCAACAATTCATCTATCTTTGTCGAGGCTCAATCTTGTCAAGGGTACTCCCAACAACAGTGGCAAGGGACTGAAGGTAGAAGAAGAGGAAGAGAACGTCGCTCTTGCAGGGAAGGGAAAAGTGAAGAAGGGTCCCAGCCAAGGACAAGACTCTGAAGGAGAAAAGAAGAAAAAGGGCTTGTTGAACGTGAAGTGCTTCGAATGTGGTGAGCTTGGTCACTACGTCAATCGGTGTCCAAAGAAAAGGAAGGACAAGAAGGGGAAGTAGATAGCAGCTTCGGTAGAGATCAATGACTTATCCACAAGATTGGAGGATGAGTTTGCTATGTTTGTAGTATTATCCTTAGATGGAGGAGTATGATACTCCAGTATGCCAAATTGGGTAGGGTTCGAGGGAGGAACAACAGGAGTTCTAGATCTAGCCATGGAGGTTTGATCAATAGATCAAATCTAGTTGATGTTAAGGAAATTCCTCAGTTGGACTAGTACCTTTTGCTACAGGAGCCCAAAGTAGTAAAGTAGCAGGAGGATCAAAGTGTCAACAAGGCGTAGTTAGATACTCGAGAGAGTTGCAAAGCCAGTTGTGAGGCACAATCAGATACTTGGGATACAATTGTAGAGCCAGCTACAGTGACTCAATAGATCAGGGAGAGATCAATACACACAATTGTAACAATGCAGAGGCATTAGTAGTGTGAGATTAGAGTATGCGCAGTAGCATGGTGGACAATGATGACCAATATATTTTCTTCACAATGATTTCCAGTGACAGGAAGTCAAATCAACTTGAAGATGTGAAGGAAGGAGGTATCACAGATGTCAGACACCAATAACATGGATCAATTTGGCTACAACATGTTCCCACAAAGCAGCAGATGGCTAATATACTCACGAAGGCCTTGGGGAGGGAAAAGTTTGTCAACTTCAGAGAGCAGATGAGTATAGTGGAGAGCACCTTCCCCACTAAGAGGGAGTGTTAGTTTTTGGTAGCAACGAATAGGTGTTATAGTCTCTATGATGTCTAAGAGGCTAAGGAACATGTGATCTTCAAAACCCAAAAAAGTTTTCGCGAGAAAAGCCTTAGAAACACCTCAATTAAATTAACTGACCAATAATAAATATTTCCTAACTTAGGAAAACTAGTTAATTAAATCAAATTAATTGAGGGAGGTCAATTTTGCTCTAAAAACTTCTGGAAAAGTAAGTTGATGGAGTCAAGATGATCTTAGCCATCGATTGAGATGTGATCATGGTCGTTGGTTGCTGAAGCATAAAAACTATGGCTGAAGTATGAAAACTGATAGCTTGTAGATTTAATTGTTAAAATACACACAGGTATTTGTAATAATAATTTATTAATATATATATAATTGTATAAGATGATATGAATGTTTACAATGAGGCCCTGCTTTTATACCTCAACAGGTGACCTTTCGTGAATGGGCATGTCTTTTAGACATGCTTTTTCACTTAATGACTACTTTTAACCTAACTAATATTTGATTATTTAATATTTATATTTATTTTATTTATTTAATTGTTATGAATTATATTCATTACATAGCCCCTTCCTTTAGAAGCTTTGTCCTCAAAGCTTTAATGCTGGGGGTTTTCTTCACTTAGTGTATGTCGTCTCAATGTCTATAATCTGACCATCCTTTCGTCTTATAGGTCATCAATAATATTTCTTGGATTTTTTATTTTATTTTATTTTTTGTTAAATAATAATTCTTTTAATAAGTCTAATTTTTTTTTTTTTAATAATAATGTTTTTCAATTCTTATTATTTATTTATTTTATTTTTTAATAATAATAATAATAATTATATAAAAATATATATATATCTATATAATTGTAAATTTAATTAATTAACATATATTAATTAAATTAAATTACCATTATATAATATAGTTGTTATATATATAATATATAGTATATATATACGTATGTGTATATTTAATTAACATGATGGATTTTTTTTTTGTTTGGATAGTCACGTCCCTCTACTGAATGGTCACGTTGACCCTACTATTGGCTGACCATGGTAAATGTCAACGGCTCCATGGCTATAACGACCAACGATAGGACAGTCAGCAGTGGATCGTAGAATCTCTCTATTAGTCCAATGATGGTGGACTTGCCACACCCGCTTCTTCCAACTAGAGCAAAGTGACTGCGCGAACTAATTTTAAGGCATAAATCGCTAAAGATAACAGCCTCGAGACGAGATGAAGAAAAATCTACATGTTTGGCCTCCACAGCACCTCGAACTTCATCACAACTATCACCCTCATTGTTTGGGTCAATAAGGCTGTTTCTACCCAGAATTTCAAACACAAATGAGACAGCTTAAGATCCCTTGGCCAGGTCCCAGGTCATACTTGCGTCTGCTATCATTCGACCAGTTCTAAGTAAAATAAAGTAGCTCAACAAAAAAACAGAGAAGCTTAAGTCTCCACTCTTCATAAGTTTTCCTGCATACCAGTACATGAAAGGTACACAACATAGTGTGATAAACTGACTTGTTCCCAGGGCGATTCCTGCGTACCATGACTGTTTCTTAATCTCCTTGTGTGGGCTTGCCTGTGTGGAGTCAAATAAGTCAATAGCTTTCTCTTGAGAGCAAAAGGCTACAATGGTGTTGTGATGCGTAAAACATTCTGAGGCCACTTGGCTTCCTTGAACCTATGCTTTTGCAGATTTACGCAAGATGGCCTAAAGGAGAACTTTTCTAGTGTAGAAACAAATAACCAGCAACGGCTGTAGACCGATCAAGACGATACCAAGTTGCCATGATAAGGCTAGTCCTAGAATGAATGCGACAAGTATTCCAGAGACACATTCCACTAATAGTGAAAAACGGTCCGAAACCAAGGATTTCACGGTATTAACTTCTTTGGCCAACCTTGAGCATACTGTTGAACTGGAATTTTGGTCCAGATCGAACCAACCCACTTCGAATGTAAGAATTTTCAAAAGCATTCTTTGCCGGATCCTTCTTGATAGAAACTCGCCTATCACTGCAAATTTATAATTTTGCATCAAATTGGTTATAAAAGCAACAAGTGCAAGCGCTACAAAAGCGATGCAATAAATTCTGATTTCAGATTTCAGCTTCTATATATCTGTCACAAACAGCGTAGAAGCCATTTTCGCTAGAGTGAAAGAATATACTATTTGGATAACACCATATCCAAGAGCGTCTAAACAGCCCATCACAGTCCTTTTCCATTCAGGGGCACTTAATACAAGCAATCTCCGAAACAAAGGAGATGCCGGGTATGTTTTCTCTGCATGCAGAACTTCTAGTTACAGGGCTGACATAAAACTGTCCGATACAATACTGTCACAACGAGAACTAGCATATGACCTCATCCTACTGAGGTTTTGGCTAATGTAGCATAAAAACTCTTGTGGCTGCGTCATAGATTTTTGTTTCGAGATTTTCTGCATATATTTTTCCTTCTTCCTATTTTCGTGTTTGTTATCGTTGTCGGGCGAGTGATTGATCAATTTGTGATTTCGCAGCTGTCTTTTTTTTCATAAACAGAATTAGTATCCCCGTCATTTTTTTCATCTTCCTTAAAACATGTTGCAACATCGGCACATGATTTTTCTAAACACTGAAATACTTTTTGAATACTGATTTGTTCAACATAATCAAGATGTGAACGTAATGGCACATTGTGTGGCGAATTACGTTCAAAGGCCCGCATGATTATATCGTGTGCCATGGCTCTGATACCACTGAAGCATAAAAACTATGGTTGAAGTATGAAAACTGATAGCTTGTAGATTTAATTGTTAAATACACACAAGTATTTGTAATGTATATATATATATATATATATATTATATATATATATATATATATATATATAAGATGATATGAATGTTTGCAATGAGGCCATGCTTTTATACTTCAACAGGTGACCTTTCATGAATGGACATGTCTTTTAGACATGCCTTTTCACGTAACTTAATGACTATTTAACTTAACTAATATTTGACTATTTAATATTTATATTTATTTTATTTATTTAATTGTTATGAATTATATTCATAACAGTGGCCCAACAAAAGATTATAAGAGCGGGGTCAATGGGGTTGGAGAGAGACAGTTAATTGTTAGTTTTTGTAGCATCGGATGTGTTTTAACCTTGAAATTTTGTGGAGAGGCTAGAATACATGATATCTCCAAAACTCAAAAATCGTTTCTAGAAATTTTGCCTAGAAATGACTTAATTAGATTATTAGTTAGTTTTTAAATATTTTTTAAGTCTAAACTTAGGGAATATGACTAATTAATCAAAACTAATTAAGTCAAGGCCTGAATGATCTAGAAACTCATATGGATCGACTTCAAGTTAATCCTAGCCATCGATTAAGATTTAATCTTCACCGTTAGAGTCCCAACATGAAATTATAAGAAGGAAGTCTATGTGCACTTGGAGAAGACAGTTGAGCAGTTCGATTTCATGAGCAGATTGATTTCCTGAGTAGCAGCAGTCAGTTGCCAGAGAGAGAGCCAATCAGATCGAAGCAGTGAGTGAGGGGCGGATATAGTGATTCGGACGAAATATTTTCCAGATTTGGGGAGGCAACAGCAAGTGAGCCGAATTATCCTAGAGAGACAGTGTTGAGGGGCAGCGTAGTAGCTTCAGTCAGGCAGTTCGATTTGGGGAGAAGAAAATTTGTTCTAAGCTCCAGAGGCCGGGAAGGAGTCCTAGAGAGCCAAAGAGACGATTTTCTCAGCATCTAGAGGCAGAATGACTTCATTTGAGCCCAGTTTGGAGCAAGTCGTCCAGCCAGCTACGCAGAGGCTGACGTAGTGCTCCAAGACACCGAGTTTTTGATAGGGAAAGTCCAGCCAGAGATTGCTTGTGGGAGAAGATTAATTCCCTTCAGTATTTTACTCAGATTTTCTTGTTGTTTGCTAGATGGGCATCCATAGATATACTCAGATTTCACTGTTGCATAATAAAATAAACCCTCACTGTTGCACCAGTTTTTCCAGGGACATTGATCCAAAAATAAATGTGTAAATTTATGTGTGTGTGCTATCATTTCTTCCATTGTTTATTATTCCACAACTTTATTTGTGTAGGTTGCAGTGTGAGTTATTTAGTATTTGTTGTAGAAAACAGTAAAAAAATTGTTAAATTTAAAATAACAATTAGGAGAATAATTTCCAGTTGCTGCAATAGGATTTTGGCTTCTGAATTTTCACATGGTATCAAAGTGCAGATGATCAGTCGAAGAGCTCAGTAGTGAAGAAAGGAATTTTGTTGTCCAATGCGGGCACATATTGAAACCCTAGAGGCAGCGCAGTCACTTTGTCGAGAGGCCGAGTTTCTTGAGGAGATTTGATTTTTTTGAGAGGGGGACAAAAAAATTCAATCTCTCCAGATCGAGGGATTCCAGAGGCAGAGGGAGCAGCCCAAAATTTTTCGCAAGAGCAAATCTCTAGTTGAATGCAATAGTTTTGCAGTAGCTTGCTAGAGCAGAGCTGGCATTAGTTGGAAGAAGAGCACACACTGAGGGAAAATTTTCCTTAGGGAACTTCTAGTATGAAGAAGTTTGATTTCCCTTGCAGATCAATAGTCATTGTGAGCAAAGTTTCTCACTCCAGAAGGGAGTGTGAATAACTGCGCAGCAGCTAAGCAGAAGGGAAGAGGAGATTTTCGACATTTGTTGATATGGCCGTTGTTGGTCTTCGAGATTAGGACAAGTTGGATGGTGCTTCCAAATATGTCATCTAGAAGGCAAGGATGTCCTTTCTTCTAGATGAATATGACCTAATGCAGTGGTAGTAATGCCCCAAGATGTAGATCAGTTGAAGGAGTATAGAAAGGAGATGGCGTGGGCGAAGAGGTTGCTCCTAGACAAGGTCCAGGCTCACATTGTTTCACACATAGCTGGCAAAGGTACTGCTAGAGAGATGTGGGAGACTCTCTCCACACTGCACCAAGGCACTTCCGAGTAGTGGAAGATGTACTTAGAGGAGAAGCTGAGATGCATTAGAATGCAGAAAGCGGAAAGCATAGATCCCTTCTTCACCAGGATTCAGGGGGTCCGAGATTAGTTGTCAGCAGTTGGGGCAGCGCCTCAACCCACAGAGCTAGTGTGATTGGCACTAAATAGTGTCTCCAAGGAGTGGCAGGTGTTTGTCCAAACTATTTTGGGCAGAGATATCTTGCCAAGTTGGGATAGGATGTGATCCGATTTATAGCAAGAGGAATTGAGGCGAGTTCTTTTAGAGAGCTCCATCAGTGGCAGTAGTAGTAGATCAAAACAGGTGAAGGAGGAGGAGGATGTGGCCCTCGCATATAAGGGTCCTAGTCAAGGACAGGGGGAGCAGTGAAAGAAGAAAAATGACTTGTCAAAGGTCAAGTGCTTCAGATGTGGTAAGCTCGGTCACTACAGTACCCAGTGTCCTCTCAAGAAGAAGGACAAGGAGGAGAAGTAGGATTAGCAGGCAGCATCTGTAGAGATTGATAGGTTGGAGGAAGACTTCGCCATGTTTGTTGATATACCCCCACGAGTGAAGTGGGGTGACTTGGTGTTGTAGCCCTAGAGTGCTATAGATGGGCAGGATCCTTGAGGAGGTCCACCTCTTGGCTCAGTGCCTTGCTATGGGAGCCCACAGTATTCAATAGCAGGATGGATCAGTGGCAATAGATATACTCAGATGCCAGAGTGACAGATGCAGAGTCTAGTAGTAGTCAGATGTTGGGGAGCGCACTGTAGAGTCAGTAGCAACGCAGATTCCTCATTGACAGTGCAAATACTAGCAGCAATCAAAGACTTAGGAGACAGATGCATCATACCGATCACAGCTGATTCAGTATTTAGGATGCTTCTCAGTTGCAGTTGCAGCAACAACAGATGAGATGGAGATTGCAGTGTTGGTAGCAGTACCGCAGGGTCAGCAATAGCATAGATGCAGTAGATATCAGAGTTGCGCAGTGGTTGGTGGGAAGCAGTAACCAAACATTAGCAGCATGACAAGAGATGATGTAGAGACAGGGTGTTGTCACAGGATGTGCAGTAGAGCACTATAACACATTCCTCGTAAAGAGGGAGTGTTAGTTTTTGTAGCATCGTATTTATTCTAGCCTTGAAATTTTGTGGAGAGGCTAGAATACATGATATCTCCAAAACCCATAAGCCGTTTTTGGAAATTCCGCCTAGAAATGGCTTAATTAGATTATTAGTCAGTTTTTTAATATTTCCTCAGTCTAAACTTAGGGAATATGACTAATTAATCAGAATTAATTAAGTCAAGGCGCGAATGATCTAGAAACTCACATGGATCAACTTCAAGTTAATCCAAGTCATTGATTAAGATTTAATCTTGGTCATTGGAGTCCCAACAGGGGATTATAAGAAGAAGTCGATGGGCACTTGGAGAAGACACTTGAGCAGTTCGATTTCATGGGTAGATTGATTTCCTGTGTAGCAGCAGGCAGTTGCTGGAGAGAGAGCTAGTGAGATCAAACCAGTGAGTGAGGGGCAGAGATAGTGATCCAGAGGAAAGATTTTCCAGATCGGGGGAGGCAATAGAAAGTGAGTCGAATTATCCCAAAGAGGTAGCACTAAGGGGCAGCGTAGTAGCTTCAGTTAGGCAGTTTGATTTGGGGAGAAGAAAATTCGTTCTCAATTCTAGAGGTCGAGAAGGAGTCCCAGAAAGCCGAAGAGACTCTTTTCTCAGCATCTAGAGGCAGAACGATTTCATCTGAGCCCAGTTCGAAGCAATTCATCCATCCAGCTACGTAGAGGCTAACGCAGTGCTCCAGGAGGCCGAGTCTTTGATAGGGAAAGTCCAGCCAGAGATTGCTTGTGGGAGAAGGGTAATTCCCTTCAATATTTTACTCAAATTTTCTTGTTGTTTGGATTGCCACTTGGGCATCCATAGATGTACTTAGATTTCATTGCTGCATAATAAAATAAACCCTCACTGCTGCACCAGTTTTCCCAAGTTGGGTTTTTTCAGGGACATTGGTCCAAAAATAATGTGTAAATTTATGTGTGTTCTAGCATTTCTTCCAGCATTTATTATTTCGAGTTTCATTTGTGTAGGTTGTAGTGTGAGTTATTCAGTATTTGTCTATGTTGCCAGGAAACGTGGGTTCGAGGACGGGTACGGGGACGGGGACGTCATTTTCTGAAACAGGGTGCGTGGGTTCGTAGGGGTTATATTATAATTTATATATATAATATATAAATATTATATTTTATAAATAATAATATATAAGGTGGACATTGGTGATATTTTTCAACATTAAACAAGAAAACTAAAAATACTTTCAAAACATGCACATCATTGACAGTGTCAACACTTTCACAAGAAATTTCAAATTTTCTAGTTTTTATATCAAGTGCAATTGGAGGTGACATTATTACGTAAGAATCTATGATATTATGTCCATTGTCATTATACATTCCAAAAGTGGCCTTGAGGCATCTCCAAACAAAAACTAGGAAATTTAAAAAATACTAAATAAAAATAGCTAATGGTGAAACAATGGCTTCCTCAAGCCATGTCATCAACATCACTTAGATCTTCAATTAGCATGCTCTCCAAGTAGGAATCACTCTCATCTTGAGGCTCTTTCTCATCCATAGCAACTGGAGATAGCTCAATAAGGCCATCTGGTTGTATCTCCTTGCCCACACACATAGCATCATTTGTGTATTGGCCCCATCTCTTGAAAGGACCCTCCTTGTAACCAAGATCTTTTTGAGATATGAGACAAAGTGTGCTATGAATGTACACTAAATTCTCTGCCTTCTTTGAGCCCAACCTATTTCTCTTTACTGAATGGATAAAGGCATAAGTACTCAAATTCCTTTCGAAAGATGCAGAATTAGCTACTTGGAATATTAGGGGAAGCCCATTAAATTAATTAAAAATTTAAAAATAAAAACTAAAATGAACTCCAAAGAACCCGATTTTGGGGTTCCAAGTACCCGTCATCAAGGTTCTTCATACCTGTCAAGACAAAAGAACCCAAACTTTTTTAATGGAGAACCCGGTTCTTCATAGAAGAACCCGGTTCTTATGGGTTCTTCTCAGAAGCACCCGTACAAGAATCTGGTACTTGGGTTCGAGAACCCGGGACGGGTTCGAGAACCCCACCCCCGGGTTCGGGAACCCATGCAACATAGGTATTTGTTGTAGGAAACACTAAATAAATTGTTAAATTTCGGGATTCTGAATTTTCACATTAATCACAGAGCAGTTTGACTTACCTAGTTGCAGTGATTTAGCAAGGTTGCAGTTGAAGCTAGAGAGACACCAGCAGAAGGGTTTCAAAAGAGATTTGGGAGCAAGATTTCAGAGGAGATTTCCTTAGTATTTTCCAGTGTTTTAGAGACAGGAAGAGGAGGCCAAAATTATCTATAGAAGGAGGCTGAAATAGCAGTGTGAGTTAGATAGTTCATCAAGTGGAGTTGCAAGAGAAGACCACATTTCAGTTTCCAATTGTCGAAACTATTTCTCAGAGACAAAGAAAGTGGTTCTAGTAGCTATAGGAGGCGGTTTTACTTGCAGGGAGGCTTTTATAGAGGTTGTACAAATTTCCCGAGACCAGAAATGCGCATTCCAATCAAGCATGCGAATAGCCAAAGGATGTGCGAACTGGTTGGGAGAGATTAGATCGAGTTGCAGAGGAAGACAATGAGTCTCCAATTTATTTTGGTTGTGGAGATCAATATTTGTCAGAGGTTTTCCATTCTATGACCAGTTGTAGTGTCTAAAATTGCTAAATAATAATAAAACCCTCATTTGCTACACTGGTTTTCCCTTCAAGGTTTTTCCGGGGACATTTGGCCAAAAATAATGGTGTCAAAATTATTGTGTGCATTATTTTCTCAGTTCTAATATTTTATTTTCCATAGTGTATTTTATTTGTGAAGAATTGTAGTGTGAGTTTACCCAAGTTGAGATTTTTTGGGGACATTGGTCCAAAAATAACTGTGTAAATTTATGTGCGCTAGCATTTCTTCTGGCATTTATTATTTCGAGTTTTATTTGTGTAGGTTGCAGTGTGAGTTATTCAGTATTTGTTGTAGAAACACTAAATAAATTGTTAAATTTCGGGATTTCGAATTTTCACATTAATCACAGAGCAGTTCGACTTACCTAGTTGTAGTGATTCAGCAAGGGCGCAATTGAAGCTAGAGAGACACTGACAAAAGGGTTTCAACAAAGATTTGGGAGCAAGATTCCGGAGGAGATTTCCTTAGTATTTTCTAGTGTTCTAGAGACAGGAAGAGGAGGCCGAAATTATCCATAGAAGGAGGCCGAAATAGCAGTGTGAGTTAGCTAGTTCATCAAGTGGAGTTGCAAGAGAAGACCACGTTTCAGTTTCCAATTGTCGGAACTATTTCTTAGAGACAAAGCAAGTGGATCTAGTAGCTATAGGAGGCAGTTTTACTTGCGGGGAGGTTTTTCCAGAGGTTGTACAAATTTCCTGAGACCAGTAGTGCGCATTCCAATCAAGAAGTGCGAATAGCCAAAGGAAGTGTGAACTAGTTGGGAGAGGTTAGATCGAGTTGTAGAGGAAGACAATGAGCCTCCAATTTATTTTGGTTGTGGAGATCAATATTTGTCAGAGGTTTGCCATTCTACGACAACCAGTTGTAATTTCTAAAATTGCTAAATAATAATAAAACCCTCATCTGCTACACTGGTTTTCCCTTTGGGGTTTTTCCAGGGACATTTGGCCAAAAATAATGGTGTCAAATTTATTGTGTGTGCGCATTATTTTCTCAGTTCCAATATTTTTTTTTTTGTTTCTTTCCGTAGTGTATTTTATTTGTGAAGAATTGCAGTGTGAGTTTATCGTTATTTGTCGTTAATAAAAAAAGGACTTGTCGAAGGTCAAGTGCTTTGGATGTGGTGAACTTGGTCACTACGTCAACCAGCATCCAAAGAGGAAGAAGGACAAGAAGGGGAAGCAGATAGCAACTTTGGCAGAAATTGATAACTTTTTCATCAAATTGGAGGATGACTTTGCTATGTTTGCAGCATTATCCTCAAATGGAGGAGGAGTATGATACTCCAATATGCCAGATCAGGTAGAGTCCGAGGGAGGAGCATCAAGAGGTCTATAATGGAGGGTTGATCAGTAGATCAGATCCAGTTTTTTGTTAAGGAGATTCCTCAGTTGGAGCAACACCTTTTTCTATGGGAACCCAAAGTAGTAAAGTAGCAGGAGGATCAAAGTGTTAGCAAGGTGCAATCAGATACTTGAGAGACAATTGCAAAGCCAGTTATGAGGCGCAATCAAATATTTGGGAGACAGTTGCAAAGCCATTTGCAGTGACTCCGTAGATCAGGGAGAGATCAATACACACAATTGCAGTGGTTGTAGCAATGTAGAGGCATCAATAGTGTGAGATCAGAGTATGCACAGTAGCATGGTGGACAACGATAACCAATATATTTTCTTCACAGTGATTTCCAGTGAGAGGAAGTCAAATTAGCTTGAAGATGTGAAGGAAGGAGGTATCATAGATGTTAGACACCAGCAGCGTGGATCAATTCGTCTACATGTGCCCACAAAATAGCAGGTAACTAATACATTCATGAAGGCCTTGGGGAGGGCAAAGTTTGTCTACTTTAAAGAGCAGATGGGTATAGTGGAGAACACCTTCCTCGCTAAGAGGGAGTGTTAGTTTTTGGTAGTAGTGAACAAGTATTCTAGTCTCTATGATGTCTAAGAGGCTACGAAACATGAAATATCCAAAACCCAGAAAAGGTTTCACGAGAAAGACTTGGAGACTCCTTAATTAAATCAATTATCCAATAATTAAATAGTTCCTAAGTCTAATTTCAGAAAATTGCTTAATTAAAGGAAATTAATTAAGGAAGTTTGATTTTGCTCTAGAGGCTTCTATTGATGAAGTCAAAAGGATGTTAGCCATCGGTTGAGATGTGATTGTGGTTGTTGAGACTCCAACGAGAGATTATAAGAGCAAGTCGAATGGCTTGGAGATGGGCATCAGTTGTATTATGAGTAGTTTAACTACCCAGTTCCAGGTATTTAGCAAGGGCGCAGTTGAAGCTAGGGAAGCATCAAAGACAGAGAGATCAATGGAGATTTGAGAGCAGGAGTCTGGAGGAATTTTCCTCAGTATTTTCCAATGTCTGGGAGATAGGAAGAGGAGGTCGAATTATCTGCAAAGGAGGTTATATTCAACTAGTGCAAGTTGCCAATAGACAATGCAACTGGTAGAGGAGCTCGTTTAATGAGCTAGAGGCTGGATCTATCATCTGGAAGGAGAGCGAGTAGGCCATGAGCAGTCTAGGAGGCAAGATGACTTGCTAGAAGGAGGTTCTATAGGCTGAACAAATTCCTAGAGGCAGTCATATGCATTTCTAGACAAGAAGTGCGAGTTGTCAGAAGAGGCAGGATCTAGTTGTAGAGGGAAGAAGTAGGATCTAGTTGTAGAGGGAGATAGTTAATCTTCAGTATATTTTGTTAGTAGAAATCAATATTGACTGGAGGTTTGCCAGTGAAAGGAAACTAGTTCATTGTATTCTCAAATTGCTGAAGATAATAATAAAATCCTCATTTGTTGCACTAGTTTTCCCTGCAGGGTTTTCCAGAGACAATTATCCAAAAATAATGGCGTCATATTTTATGTGTGTTCATTATTTTCTCAGTTCCAGTTTTTATATTCCATAGTGTTTTCATTGTGAAGATTGCAATAGTGAATTTATCATTATTTGTCGAATTAATAATTCAGAAGACAAATAAACTGCAGTAGTTAGAAGATAAATATCCAGTTTATTGCAATCATGGAAATTTCACAAGTGCATCATCCCATGGATACTATGGGGCAAAGTGTAGAAGTTGTGGGTGTTGAAGTTGCCCATGACTATGAATGATGCTCTCCAACTATTTGGAGTCCCATGGCTCTCAATATGTCAATATGTCCCTCTAGAGGACCTAGACTCCAGTTAAGTTGCCCATACCTATAGATGGAACCACCTACCAATTACACACAATATCCAATATTGCAACTTCAAGTAAATCAATCATGACTGTATCTAAGTGAACCAAGCTTGAAAGTGTTGAATGTAACTAATGTCGGTCTTGATAATAAAAATAATTATTGATTTATTTATTATTTTTTTTCAAGCATGTTCTTCATGCTCTATAAGTCAAAAAAGAGTCAAAGAAGATTGTATATGAGTCATGTTGTTTTTGACATTTGAAAAAGAAAAAGAAATGAATTTTATTTTTGTCTAAAATGTCAGTCAAAAACCAAGTCGGCTGGCTAGATTTCACCACTCTGGACAATGATATAAAGGAGAAACTTTGACCTATTTGAATCCATCAAGTTATGAAATAGCAAGTCAATTTTTGTGATTGAAAGAAGGAGAAACAAGTCGAATTTCAGGAGAGACAAAGAAAAGTCAAAGAAAAAGGAGGACCAAACCTTGCTCTTGATCTATTACAATCACACATGCGAGTATTTTGTGATTCTTTGAGATAGTTATAGGACCAGAACTTAGATTCTGCAGCAAGATCGAAAGTTTGCCAGTTAGTAGAGGATTTGACCAGATTGCATAAGATTTTGACCTAAGTCACCTGACACGTGGATTCGGGATTCGACGGATACGGGAATTCGAGTACTGGATATGGATACGTTGACCCCTCAGAACAAGACATGTTCGGATACGTTATATATATATATATATATATTAAAAATTAGATATTTCTTACACAAATTCCCATTCATGATACAAATTCATTGATTTCAAACATTAATCTTCATCTAGATGTAAGTTTTACTGTTTACAAAGTAAGTTAGTAACATTATGCATAGTACATACAAAATTCAAATACAATTGTAATTTGTCACATGTCAAATAAATGATAATTGATAAATTCTGAATTCATAATACATATTCAATTCATCAATGATCCAATAGGAGAAAGACAAGATAGTAAGATAAAGACATTGACAGCTGTAGTTTTCTCATTAAGTCATCAAAATCAAAATGTGTTATATAGGTAGTGCAATGCCAATGGCAAATAGAAATAGAAAATACAAATCAACTACAATTATACAAGCCTCAAGGCAATAGGTAGCTCATGACTCATGAGTCATCAATCCTCATAGTCAACATCAAAATCAACGTCACTATCCTCATCATCATGGTTACCACTGCTCTCCTCTGTTGCATCCTCCTCCCCTATATCCAAAGTCATCTCTGCATCTGTTGGTGTGGAGGATGACCTCTCTACAGTATCACCATCATCAAATCTAACACGCTCAAGCACTGGATCATTGAGATCCATGTTGGCCAATGCCAACTCAACACTGTTGTACAGACCCATACCATCAGGAAAGACATCCCACATCTTTGTCTTTCCCTTCAACCACTCTTTCGTCTACCTATAAATAAGACGAAAGTTGGTGTGCACACACACCATTGTCTTTGCCCTAGACTGCTCAAGCCTGCTATTCTTAACACTATACAAATTCCTATATGTGCTCCTATCCCTCTCGCAACAAGAGGATGAAATCACCTAAGAGAGGAGCCTCATGGCTAACTGTTGTAGAGGAGGGCTTGTTGCCCCATGATTTGCCCACCAAGAATAGGGCTTCTTAGCCCCCCTGTCTCTAATTAGATCATATCCTGCAAATCAACCAGTGCCAATGGAAAACTTTGCAAAGGCATCCTCCACCTCATCAGGCAATGCTCTATCTTGAAAAACCTACCTGAATGCATCTTTCCTCCCCTGTGAGATTTCACCATCCATGTGAGGAGGGAATCTACACGAAGGTCCACCATTCAGCCACTCATGGCTGTAGTATTTTGGGTTCAATGAGTGAGCCAAACAATGTAAAGGTGTGCAATTCTTGTCCCATCTACTGACAAGAATATCCTGTATAATGGTGCAGAGGGCCTCTGTTGACGTCTCATACTCGGGGCACTTACTATGTAAAATAATGCTCCTCACAGACTCAATCATGGAATCCCACCCCGCATAAACCTCTCCTAGGATGGGTTGGTCTGTATCTGCAAATCGAAGCAAAGAAATGATAGGGTCCATGATCTGAATAAGTACATCTACCCTCTCCCACCAAGCATCATCTAGCACTGTGTCCTTCACTCTTTTAGAGGCTACTTGATCTTTCTTTCTCCAAAAAGACCAAAACTCTGAAATAACCATAGCCCTAAGAGCAGTCTTGACCTCCCTCAACCTCTTCAACATGATGAATGAAGAGGCAAACAATGTATCTGTAATCTTCAACAATGATAGATTGTTGTACTCCTTGTAGATAGTGAACGCATTTGTATGATTTTGTACGAAGTTATGGATATGTCGTGCATCTTCAATAATGTTACCAATCCAAAGCACATCAGAAGCTATGGATTTTAGTGCTACGTTCAATGAATGGACAATGCAAGGTGTCCAAAACACTTGTGGATATTTAGCTTCCATAATCATGCCAGCAACCTTGCAAACAGGTGCATTATCTATAATGATTTGCACAGAAGAATCAACACCTACATCTTCAATAACTTTAATAAACAACTCACCCATATATTGTGCATCCTTGTATTCTCCAAGTGTATCCACTGCTTTCAAGAAAACTGGACCATTCAAGGAAGACACCATGAAGTTGATGAGTGGGTGTCGTGCTGGATCTGTCCATCCATCATAAACAATGCTAATCCCAGATGTTGGCCATGATGCTTTAATAGGCTCAAGCATTTTTTGCACCTCTTCTTTTGCCTTTGTCAACAATGTGGTTCGAAGCTTCTCTGAACCAGGAGGCACCTACCTTGATGGAGCCCCTTGAGTTAGAACTCGACACATCTCAATAAATAGAGGTGAGCATGCAACATTAAAAGATATGAAGTTTTGATAGAAAAAAAAGCAATGGTGAGATCAATCTCTTCCCGTTTCTCCTTTTGAAAAATCCTTTACATTGGACCAAGTGAAATTACCTTTCTTTTTGCTGCTTGTCCCCCACTAGAACTCTCAAATGGGAATTTGTTGTTGCCTTTCCTCAAAAATGAAAGGGGGTCATCATTCTTGGTTTTTTTTATTTTGCAGCCACATTTGCCATACCAACATTGGACTCTCTTTCCATTTCTCTCCTCTTTGGTAAAGGCACTTTTGTACAAGCTCCAACTCCACAACCTGGTGAAGCCAACAAATGGCCTTTCACATGGAAATATGTTCTCGTGAAAGTATTGTGGCAAAAGTTGCATCTCCAATTCACATTGCCTCATCCCTTCACCTTGCTTCTTGGATTTTGCTCTCTTGTGACATATTTCCACAAGAGATATTTCTCAATGTTACATTGAGGAGGAAGTCTTCGCTCAACATTACTTGCAATAGAGGGAATACTTGCCGCAGACTTTGATGAATTTGGGAGAGGAGGGGCATCTCCAATGGGGACATTCTTCCCCTTCCTTTGCCCCTTCCTTGTTGCCATTGATTGAGCCATGAATGCTTTAAAAAAATAAACCAAAAATGCACAAAAGAAATGCATATGCAAACTGCTGTGATAAAATTGCAAAAAAATAGAGAGGAAATGCACTTACCTGTTGCTTGAATCTCCTTAAAAACACTCCCACACCCTTTCCTCCTTGCTCCAAACCCACAACAAACCCACAATAAAAGAGTGAAGTGAAAATGAAATAAAAGAACAAGAAGTCGCCCTTTTTTATGCCATGCAGCTGCCTTTTCCAGATTCGTGTCTTGAAATTGGGACATGTCGTGTCCAATTGGGACACGATCTGGATTCAATCAATCAGACACGACATGTCTCGATTTTTGGACACAAATCGTGTCGGATTCGCCAGATTCGCGACATGTCAACCCATTTCAACTAATCCGGTTTCATAGATTTTGACCAATTTTGACTTCTGTTGACTTTGACCTGTTGAAGAAGACCGAGAGGAGAACTGACTTGGAATGTTTGATAGTTTTGGTCTTAGGTTGGATATCTCATTTTGACTTGATTCAATAAGAATAGGATTGTTGGGTTTTCCCCCTTGTGGGATTTTGCCCTGGCTCAAAAGCTAAATTTTTGTCTCTTCCTTTGTGATCTTGGAAGAATAATTTGTATAATTGCTTGATGAAGAAGGAACAATAAATAACAAAAGAAAAAATATTAACTTTCACAAGTAATTACCAAGTAAGAAAATCTACATTATCTTTGATTTTCTAATAGAAAGAAATGGGCATAATAACACTTCATGTATGGCTTCTCTTCCAAAATTGGGGCCTTAGTCACATAATGGTGCTACCTGCCTAGGTAGGAGTGGCTAATAGACAACCATATTTGGTGTCTCCAACCCCCAAAGGGAAGTGACATGTCTGCAGTCCTCCCTTCAATTGATAGGTGGCATGTGAATAATGATGGAACAAAGGGGAAAAAGGACTCCATGGCCAAGTGCCATGGTCAAAGGGACCAACTATGATGTAGTACCTCATCCTGGGTGCATAGATGTGAGAAGGGAGCAATCATGGATGCATGAGTTACCTTGGCCTTTGTTTCCACCTCCCTATATTGTCTTTTACTTTTTCTTGATTTTTCCTTAGCTTATTGCTCGTAGCTCAAGTAATGAGAGCTTGCTTTGTATTATGTATGGTAGTTATTACCCCCTTTAAGATGGGCCAGTTCATCACCCATTAGGGGTTGGGACATGCAAGGGTTCCTTATCTTCTATGACATAGGGCAACATTGGCCTAGGAACCACGTGATGTCCATATGATAGAGGTAGAGCTCATGCTTGACTTTTGCCCACATGCTAATTTATAAGTCCCGACTATCTTTTGCATTTCAATTTTTCTTTTGTTTTTCTTGTGGCCTTTATATGCTCTTTCTTTTTCTTTTAGTTGCATCAACCTCTCAAGGTGCATTTCCAAGCCCTACCCAAGGTATGAGGATGTGTGGAGGCCAAATCTCAATAAACTAATCCCAATAAACTAATTGTCATTTGACTCGAAGAAGGGAGTTGGAATAAGGGCTCATAATGTATGATGGGAAGTGATAAGCATGGACAAGGGATAGATGGAACACATTATCTCAATCATGTATTTCCAAGTAGTGCCCCTTCATAAAGACATGGGCCACTGGGGATGGTCCCACTGGACTAGGATAAAAAATCAATCCCCCATTTAAGGTCAGGGATAAGGACTATTGCCGAGATCTTTCTTTCTTTCAAGTCAACCCATAATCCATGCCAAAATGCCCAAATACAAATAAGCATAAGCACCCAATTGCAAAATGAATAAATTACCTTTTGATTAGAAGCCCACCTCCAACATGTGCCCATGACAAATGGGCGAGGAAATGTATTACTGATGTAGGTGGTAGAGATATGAATGTCACATCACATTGGCTACAAAGTAGCTTTCAGGGGCTGCTAGCTGCCAGCTGGAAGAGATGACTAGGAGAAAATTTTCTTTTGGGGGTAACCCACTTTTGGTGGGTAACAAGTCGTGCATGAATAGGAAGGATATAATTTTCTTTAATGGCATGTGGTACCCATCCGAAAACATAGATGCTTATCCGAAACATTGTACTACTGTACTTGTCTGAAAATTCTGAACCACTGTACTTCTCTGAAAATCCTGAACTACTGTACTTGTCCAAAAATCCTGAACCACTATACTTGTCCAAAGTTTCAGAGGATCTGAGTTACTGTCCTGTACTTTTGCATAGACCCTAGCTGGCTATTTATAGTGGTTTCGTCTCCATAATAAGCCGACTTGCATTCATGAAGAGATGTGTCACTTCAAGTGAGCCGACGTGAGTGTATTTAATTCATTTGTAGGCCATCTTCTTCAAGAGGGATTGTGCTTGTATTTGGAGGGCTTCTACATATTTCTATAGACTTGAATACATTAAACATAGGCTCAAGAAGAGCTTCTTCATACATGACATTGACTCTTTGACTTAAAATAAATCCTAAGGCTCTCAATGGGAGCCACTAACAAATAAACCTCTTGCTCATGAAACCCATGCAACAAGGCATACAAAAAAAATATATTTATTTTATTTCATCATTTACAAATATCATGTCATTATGAAGACCGAACCTAGTTACACTTTCTTCAACACTCCACAAGATCATTTCCTAATTCGGTGTCATAGTACTTGACTTAGGGGTGCTAGTCCTAATTGGTCATAGTACTTGGCACAATGAAATGTCGGTCCATCGGACCATTCTTCTTAAACCGGGTTAATGTACTTGACTTAGGCTGTTAATCCTAATCAGTCACAGTACATGACACAAGAATGTCAGTCCAAGATGCTTATCCAATGTACCTATTCTCCCTATCTGGGTCCATGTACTTGACTTAGGATGTTAATCCTAATCGGTCACAGTACATGACATAGGGAAAAAATAGGTGTCCATCCTCACTCCCTCTTAATCTAGGAGGAGTTATCCACAAGTCCGAGCTTGTTTGGGAAGTACCCAAGCTTCCCTTACATCAACTACCTGTTCATTCGAGGAGATATATTGTAGCTTCTTGGCTCCCACCTGCACCATATCTCAAATCATAGTGTGCTTCGTCCTTCTGAGAAAAATCAGGTTCTCTAACAATCTTCATATGACTTTGATCATTACAAAGTATCCTGGTCAAATCCAACACGCCATCAAATAGTCCATCAAACATATTATGGAGCCAAACTCACTACACAGCTATCATATGTTTATCTTTTGCAATGTCTAATGCAACACAATTTTGCTTTTGGTACAATGATGGATCAATAATATCAGAACTCCCCAACTTTTTCTGGTAGGAGTTGCCATAGTTCTACAATCCATCATCCCAAACTTCTGGAGGATCTTGGTCACATGCTTCCCTTGACCAAGGAAGATTTCACTCATTTTCTGCCAAACCTCAAATCCCAAATAGTAGTCTATCAATCCAAGATCCTTCATGTCAAATGCTTCTTCCAGCTCCATCTTAGAGCAATACCTTTTTCCTTTGACTCATGAGTCCCTCTTTTGTCAAAAACAAATCATTGAGATCATTCTTGGTTTTAATCAATCAATTTCAAAGTATGAGGCCTTCTTCAATAATCAGGCTCTTTTTTTGTGCTCTCAAAATCCAGGTTTACTCTTTCAATTAAGGAAAACATCTCATCATGATCTCCTCCTTCTTACTGGGAGAACCTTCTTGCTCCCAAGCTGCTATCTGTTGCATGCCTGACTTCTCTTTGACACATTCAATCAAGACATACTTTAAATTTTTTCTTCTTTAGTACAGTTCATGTTTTGCTTCATTATTCCAGTTCTTCCATTTCTTTCTTCTGCTATCAAGGCTTATGTAGCTCTTATCACAGAGAGGACTTATTTCTTAGCTTGAGAGCCTCCAGAATTCATCACAGGGATAATTCAGACTTCATCTCAGAATAGCTTTGATTCCATGATGAAATTTGTTTGCAAATTAAATTTCTAATCTTGATAATTACTTGTGAAGATATTATTGTTCCTTTTAGCCTTTCCTTATTCTTAATCAAGCAATTATACTTTAGTAATTTAACCATTCAAGTACAAGAAAATGGAGATCACAGTGCACAAGAGACAATTTTAGACACAATGGCAAAAACCCAGCAATCCTTTCCTTATTGAAGCATTATCAACAAGAGGGATATTGAAGTCATAACCAAACTGACCAGTAGACCAAAGTATCCAAGTGCCAAGCCAGCCGTACATCAAGACAATAATCCATATGAGATCTGCCACAGGTCTGTTCACTATATGCCACATATCAGTCCACTAGAGAGTCCACAAAAAAATCCATAAGATGCCAAATATCTATCCACAACAGGAGCTCTAATTTCATCCTTGATTCCTGAGATAATGAGCCTCATATTACGCATATCCACAGACGAGAGCTTTGCATGACTACATAGAAAGCCTGCCCAGAACTTCGTATATGCACAGAAGAAAGTCTGCCCAGAACTTCGTATAAGAGCCTTAGATAACACCAAATTTCTTCACCACAGAAGAGCTGCGATATAGTTTCCAAATCGTGAGATAATGATGCCAATATATAGTGTTTTTCTCATCCGAAAAGGGTGCTTCTAAAGGCTGAGCTGACTTGTCTTCTGGAGGTCTGACTTGGTCAACTTGGGGACAGAAAATACTCTTTTAAAAATCATTTTTCTTTCTTTTTTAAATATCCAAATGGGACAATAATAAAATAATTTTCTTTTGACTCAAATAAATTCGTCTTGATTCTATGCTTTACAAATCATAATAAATACATGATACATTAAACATTATGAAGACCAACCATAGTTACAGTTTCAACAGTCCCAACTTTAAAGAAGTCCAGTCTGGAGTTTTTGGTCTTTTCGATGATCCTTGGAAGGATAATATCCTTAAGATTGCTAGAAAAATAGGATATATGTCTTTGAATGCTAAAGAATACTTTATTCATCAAGCAAGCACAATTCAAATTTCAAACAGTTAAGACGTTAAATGCTGGAACTTAGAAGCTAGATGAAGCATCAGATATCTTGGTTAAGCAGTTTGAAAGCATTAAATCCAATAAAGTCAAGAATTGTTTGAATACCACACTGAATGGGCTAGAACTTCTACCTTTGTTCTTGTCACCTACCTAGAAGTAATGATCTTTGTTCTTCCTGTTTCAATCTCAATATTCTGCATTAGTCTGAGCAAAGTTTCTTCTAATTGCTGATGGGTCTTTTTATTTACTCTTCGTGACATTTATACTGACATTTTTTCAAATTTTGAGAATTGACATTATGCATCATTAATGATAGCTGTGATGGGAAAGTTAGTTGAAATCCTATGCTACCCTTTATTGGCAAGTTTATCTAGTGAAACTATGAATAGCTTTGTTGCAGCTATGTTATATTCAAGGAACGTGCTTGTCCAACAGATTACAATGTTGCTGGTTGAATATTTGCAAACCATAAATTGTTTGACTCAATACCCTAGGTTGTCTAGTTATCGAAGAATAGAAAGTTCTGGGTTTGTTGAGATTGTTTGACTCAATACCTTAAACTGTCTATTTATATAAGAACAGTAAGTTCTGGGCTTGTTGAGATTGGTATCCTTTAGAGTACATAATGTTAACGAAAAGGTGCTCATGAATTTATAGTCTTGCTGCAATGGTGTGTAATGTTCTACATGCATAGCAATTATCTAATCTTGCATAACATGCTCTATTAACTTGCACTTATTGGGATATCAGTAGATACAAATTATACAATAGAATCTGCAATAATTTCATGATCTGTATGATAAATCTACTTCTGTAGACAAATTGAACTGTTAAAACATACAGAAATGTCGGGCCACCTTAGCTAGCAATGTTGGAAGTCAAAGCTCTAGTTGAACGGTCAATGGTCATCATCTGGTAATAATCCAACAAATATTTTCTAACAATTTTTTAGGACTTTTCACTCAAGCAAGATATCCATTAATAGAAGGCTCCAAAAGTATGTGCTTTGGGATTCTATTGATAATAAAGGTCATATCATCTTGACTAGTATAACCGATGACAAGTCATTGTGTGTTTGAATTTCTCAAGTTACATTTGCAAGTGCAATTTATATTATTTGCATGGACTATTTAAGAAGGAAAACTATCAGCCTTACTAAAAGCCATGTGGGAATGGCTTTCCATTCTATGTATTATCGGAGGATCTCAATTTACGTGCACTAAGAAACAGTCCACATGATTGAGAATGCAGAAAGTAGATCATTTGAGCTGTAAAGACTGATGAATTTTCATTTTTCCAATCAAAGAAATATTCTTCATTGTCTCATTCAAGCAATCATGGAGCATCGGTTTTCCCAATCCAAGGATACGTTTTAGGTAATGTCAATGAGGATTTTAAGCCTTCCCTATTGAATGTGTTTGATGGCATGGAGAAAACGTGAGACTTCATTACTACTACCTTTTCAATTAGGATGTTATTTTCATAGCAGGATTTTGAATTTGTGACTTTTAACTCTTGAATGTGTTTGGTGGCATGGAGAAAACGTGAGATCTCCTTATTACTGCCTTTTCAATTAGATTATTATTTTCGCAGGAGATTTTTGAATTTTTGTGACTTAACTTTTCCTAACTTATTTGGATTTATGTTTTGAGAGCACAATAAGCCCCCGAGCAATAATTTATTTGTTGTTTCCAAACCATGATTCTAAAAGTTAGTAATAGCATCATTACATATGGCTACGCGAAAGTTAGTAATAGCATTATTATATATATCTATGTAAATCACAGCTACAGATGTTGTGATGTCAATAGTATATTGTTTTTGTTGATGGCATGAACAAAATTTCATTTTATTTTATCATATAAGCCTTTTAATAAATTTTCACCTTTTGCAGGCATTGTTTCTCAGACGCTATAAAAGGCCAGAGATATTTTATGACCTCCTTTCATGATTGTCATAGATATTTTGTCCTACATTGAGCAGAGTTTACAGTTGATTTTTGTCAGTGTTCTTGTCATGATTGTCATAGGGTACTATTTTATTATCTTTGACGCTATTATCACCTTGTTAATTGTAAGATTCTAAGAGACATGTGCCCGAAGTAACTTCCTGTGCCATGATACAGAAAGTGATTGCAAAGTTATTTTGCTGCATATTTTTGTTGTATATCCTGCTGTACGAAATTGTAGTTCTATTTGTTTTGCAATTGAGATGCGTCCTTTTATTTTGACCATACATCCATCCCCTCTCACGATTGTCTATTTGTTAATATATATTTTTATAGACGTCCTTTCATGAAAATTAAAAATGTGTGCTTGCTTTATACTAAATTGGGACGTGTTCTTTTATTTTGGTGGTGTTTATTCATTTGATTTTTACATATATGTTAATATATTTTTTATATACATTTTGGTATGAAAATAAAAAATTATATATTGGTTTGTTTTATTGCGTTAAGAAGTACTCTCCAGCGTAATATGGTAGAGATGTTGTAATGTTTTGTCTTGTTTGTTTAACATTTTTAACTCAGTCATATTATATAAAAATAAAAGTAAAATTAAAATTAAAATAAAATAAATAACTAATAATTAAACTAAAATAGTTAATTTAGCATTGGGAGCTTTTGAACTTCATATTTGTTTTGTTTTGTTGGGTCAAGGTTTATTTAGGCTTGACCCATGGGCATCTAAGCTGTGAAAATCACCCGAGGATCGCACTTAGTGTTAGTCACACCAACCCTAAGTTCACTGGGTTTTAGCGTGTCTTCTCCCTTAAGCACGAGCGCAATAGCCTCTGTGAAGCTCAATCCTGGGTCGCCTTGCTAACGAAGTCCATCCTCCACTGGTTGTGTTAGTGGGACTTGACTTTGGACTTTAGATTTTGAATACAGTGATTTTATTTTAAAATATAATATAATATTTTATTTTTGATAATTTTATTCATTTTTTATTGAGTAGAGAGGTGCTATGGAGTGGAGTATGCCATAGATGTTTGGTCAAAATAAAATTAAAATATGGTAGAGATGTGTAACTTAATGTAACCTAATGTAATGTAAACATATTTAACTCCTTGAAAATTAAATTAAAAAAAATAACAAAAATAAAAATAACCCTATAAAAATTATGTAATAAAAAATGAAAATGACCAATGGTATTCATGTGGAATATAACCTATTTAAAGGCAAAAGTAATGTAATGTAAACATATTTAACTCCTTGAAAATTAAATTAAAAAAAATAACAAAAATAAAAATAACCCTATAAAAATTATGTAATAAAAAATGAAAATGACCAATGATATTCATGTGGAATATAACCTATTTAAAGGGAAAAGTAAAGTAGCTTAGATCCATCTTAGTTTGATGTTATTGTAATATTCCTAATGGAAATTTACAATGATAAACAAGCAAACCTAGCAAAAACACACATAAAATTACACCACATTAAATACTCAGAAAATGCCATAATCTTCACTAAGTAGAGCCATTTTATTAAGATAAATGTTGGGTACAAGATAAGATTTGAATGCATGCTCCTGGACTTGCTCAAGGGAAGCTAACAATGCTTAGGTGATGAAATCAGCTGCTCGGACACAAGTGTGGTTGTCCCCAACCAAGCTCTACAATGTTCCTCTGAAATCTACATTGTTGGCTGCAAGAAATGGTTGCTAGGGCCTCCTCCAGTGCTTAGAAAATCTCGGGAAATTAACCTCAGTTCTCCACCAATAACCCACGAAGCAATTGGCCAAATGTTGAGCTCAGAATTTTGACCCAATTCCCCCTAGCTCCTCTAGCTGTTGGCTGATTTGGAACCCTTGTTTGACCCCTCAAATCTGCCTAGAAAATTATGCCAAATTAATCTAGTCTTTTTTTAATAAACCCATAAAACCCAGAAAGGGTTTTTCATAGTTTTAACACTCCAAAACTGACTCCAAAATGCTTGGCCCTCCTCCAATGCTAGAAAATGGAATCTGTGATAGTTGGAGCGTTTTCTGCTCCTCAAAAGATAGGAAATCTCCTCCAATTCCCCTCCAATCAAATCCCAAACAAACTCAACTCCTCAATCCCTCTCACCAAGCCTCCCAGAAAAAGCTCCACCCCTCCCTGCGCAGTCCTGGGGAAAAATAATGTAGGCCCAACCACACCAATTCGTTATGCTGAGAAATCTCCTCTTTCTGGCAAGTATATATGTGAGGAAATAGCCTAGCAACAACATATCTCTTCCCTCCGGTATAATACCTCTCCAAGCCTTGCATAGCTCCCTTTTTTGCGTCCCATTGATGCCAAAAACTCGTGCTATTGCATGGTATCTGCCCAGCTATCCAAGATGAGTATAATTTTCCTCCGTAGGGTGGCACTCGTGGCCCATCGAAGAAGAGGGTGAGATTTCCCCTTGGAAACCTCTGGTGCTAAACAACACCTGTGACTCAACTGAACACCTTGAGCAACAACGTGTAAAATGACAAATGATCAAAAGTGCTCTATGTTGCCTTCAACCCCCTATTTATAATTGTTGCATCTTTTTTCCTTGTGGGTCCCTTAGCCAACTATTCCGACCCCCTTACCACATAATTGGCTTTTCCTCATTGATGGTATGCAGGGGACTTTGGGAGTTTATTGGGGGAGTGCTATAAGTACCAAAAGTCCCTTGCATACCATCAATGAGTAGGGGATCATGATAATGTGGCACTATGCCCAACTCCTCATGGAGTTGTCCTACCATGTAGGCCATCCCATGCAGTCCAAGAGTATACTCTGGAAGATAGCACCCAATCCCTGCAAAGATAGTGTTTCGCTGACGTGAGCTTCTACTAATATCATCCTGTTGACCAACCTGCCTTGTTAATGATGTCCCCCACTCCATCAGTGACTCGCTAAAGCCTAATGGAATACCTACATGATCTCCCCCTATAGTATCTAGCTCATTCCTAAAGGTTATTAAGTTGTGAAGAGTTGTAATGCTTAGGCCCCTCACTAATCTCAGAGTGGTGCAACCATGCTAACGTTGTGCTACTCTAACTATGACATACTCCCCATCATGCGCGAACTGTATCCTCCTCTCTGGGGCCTAGTGGCGAAAATTCTATGAAGACCAAGCTCATCCTGCCCGAGCATTTCCATGATACCAATATCTACCCCTCCACTGCCAATCTTGCCCAGAGCAACAACAGGGCAAGTCTGTCTCGCCATGTAGTGGAGGTCTCAATGATCCCCGAAGTGTCAAACCCAAGATGAATTGGATCACCCTTTACCATGACCCTGCTCATCATAAAGTGGAGTGATCCACCCGCCAACTGGATCCCATGATCCCCCAACCATACTAGGAGCTCATAACTCCCACTCCTCACAGGATGTCGTAGCGATGCTACCTGCTAGAACCCATTTGGCCCTCATCTCTGACCCTTGTATGTATCCCATGGGTGGACCCCAAGTATTAGGAGTTTGTCTCACACACGCCAACCTACCCTTCTCCTGCTATACCACGCAGTGAAATATGCTATCCCAACTCCTAATGATACACCTAGATACTGTTTGGAGTTTGGGTGCCTTCTTGTAGACAAAGGCTAGCATCCACTGTCCCTCAGGCTCCTGTGACACCTCAGACTATCTCGCAATAAGTGCATCATGCAGTTCCCTTGCAATCAACTACCCACGTGTGAGCCTAAGAGTGGAACTTATGCCACCTCGGCAGTGAACCACGCCATCCCTAACTCTGTATCCGTCAGCTCGTGCCTCCACCAAATGTCTCAACTGGAGAGTCATGGGTGAGTAGGTCCCCAAGGGTATGATCAAGAGTTTGCAGGGGTACTAAAGAATAACCCTATAGATGCCCCTCTCTTTGCCTTGGATCAGTTGAAGACTTGTCTTTGTTGAATATGGCATCCTTAGGAGCTCAACTGCGCCCTCGTCGATCACGGGTGAGTTGCACCTAATGGTACACCTAATGTCCCTGTCCACAAGTCTCATTGGAGGCAATGTTCCAAGAGCCTGTTGTGCCGCACCATATGCCACTGCATAGCACCAAGTACCACCACACTCCCCCACATGCCATTGTGTGTGGCAGCTTTCCCATGTACACCACAGGATATCCCCAACTACTGCTATACCACCATGTACCGTACCGTGCCCTGTTTGTGTAAAGGCACTAGTCACTCCCCGCGTTTTCTTAATGTGATGTAAGACACTCCTCCACAATGCAATCCAACACACTACGACACACCACTATGCATCTCCATGACCACCTATAGACCACTGCTTAACGCTGGATGCTCCCACACATCCATGCATGTGATGGTCTAGAGTTGTATCTCTACGTGTTGGCCCACACCTGATTGATATCATCACCTTCGCCATCGCATCACTATACCATCGCATCACTATACCATCCGATGAATGGATCTCCATTCCAAATCCTCCCTGAGGGATCTAAGAAGTGAATCTCTGTGTCATTAGTGATGCCACAACTACCCTGCTCCTCTGCTTCCTCTATACCCCAAACGAATGTGAAGAATCCTCAACACCTACAAGGTACCATTTGGTGGCCTTCCAATGCCATCCTCTCCGAAAAACTCTTGCCAAAGTATGTTGATCATCCTGTGATCCCGTGTACAATCGCCATACAAAGAAAACACAAGGAGTTTGTCCATAAACTAGATGGCCACTGGTATTGACCAAAACTCCCCTAGCAAATGTGCACGCTCAACTGCTAGGTCAACTATACCATCCAAGTCGTAGTCAACTAGCATACCTGGGAAATGATAGGTAGTCCCACTCAGATCCCAATGCTAGTCTGGGCTTCCAGTATCCCCAGTGCCTGGAAGCTCTTGCTGAGCTACACCCAAGTTCACCACCATCTCCATAGCCCACTCCATCAAGTGCCAACTTAGAATCTCTCACCATCCAACCCCAAGAAAGGGATCAAATGCACACATTCCTGCACATAAAACAACCCCAGCATACAGATGATGAACCTTGTGCAACTCTGATCGTCTCATCCCGCTATCAAGTTCAACACATGAGATCTAACTAGGTAGCTCCGTCTCTCTCTCTCCAATGGGCAAAGGTGACCCAACAATGCTGCTAGCCCCGTTTATGTATGCTGAAGAGGGTTGCTTCGACTCTCCAATGTGCCCTCTAACTGTACCATTAGGGAATCCAATTGTTCCCCAATGTGAGCCAAATTGGCCGCTGATTCGACACAAACCACTCTCATGCCCTCTAGCTCCTCGTTTTGTAGCAAAATACCCTCTCGTACTGATGTGGCCTTCCTTTTTAATGCTAGAAGTTCGGCCTAAAATTGATGACACTGTTGTGTGTGACCAACTGCCAGTACCTATGTATCTCATGATGCCTCATCAAGGGTGGATATGTCTCCTAGCACCTCACCCATCTAATGTGTGCTGCTATCACCCAAAAACACAACTACAACTTTGGTGACCACCTCAACAGATGGCACTACTGGGGTATGCTCTACTCTCTCCACTAAGATGTCAACCAGGATGGTCAAGGGAGTCTCTAACATGGGTGATCCCTGCATCACACTGGGTGTATCTACTAGCTCCCCACAATCCTGTGTAGATGGTTGCACCCCCACAGCCTGTGCAACTCTAGTGTCTCTTATGTCAAGAAGAGGATATATTTGGTCTGACACCTTCATCAACTGGATCAAGAATTCACGCATATTAAATCCCCTTTGAGCCATGGGTCGTCTATGGTTTAACCCGCCGATGTTTATTCATGCACAAAGCTTCCCTGATCTAGTTGGCTGCCCCACAGCTGGTCAAGATCATGGCTCTGATACCACTGTAGTATTCCTAATGGAAATTTACAATGATAAACAAGCAAAAATAGAAAAAACACACACATAAAATTACACCACATTAAACACCTAGAAAATGCCAAAATCTCCACTGAGCTGAGCCATTTTATTAAGATAAATGTGTGAAAATTTGGATGCGTAAATTTCTACTGCAGTAACTGATAAAGTTTCTCCTACTTGATAATTTTTGAATCAAGTTACTCACTGTTTCCTACAGTAAATATTGAAACTAATACACTACAGTCTACACCATTTAAATTATAAGAGGAAACAAGAAACTGAACAAGAAAGAGATAGAACACATCTACACATTTATTTTTGGACAAATGTCCCCAAAAAGACCCAATGCGGGAAAATCGGTACAACAGCTTTGAGGGTTTTATTATTATGCAATAATAATTTCTAAATAGAATCTTTGGATGCCTTCTTGGCAATCCAGTCGCAGAGAATATCACTGACAAAGAGATTTGTGATATTACCTCACACTATCACTGGAAGTCCTGGCTGATCCAACCCTTGAATGAACAATCGTTGGTTACCTCTACGCCGTGTCTACTTCAGCCCAACGTCACTGTCTAGGACTTGCATCTCTTCTTGGCTGATTGATTTACCTCTAGGATTCTAAATTTTTCTCTCCCAGTCTCACACCTCAGCTTCCAGCTGCCGAAATCAAACCCTCCAACAAATTTCGGACTCCCTCAAGGCTTTTGCACTGCCTCTGTGTTAGCCTTCACGGCATTTGTGTGGCTCTGCCTCAGCCTCTCTGGCTCTACGTCGCCTCTACTGGATCTCTCTCTCTCGTTTCTGTTGAGTATTCTATGACCAAGAAATATTTCCCTTCGGATGCTATCCCTACCCCTCACTGCAAAATATCGCTATCGAAAATCTCTCCAGCAGCTGCTCTACTTCAGAAAATCGAACTTTTGATCTCCCCTTTGTGTTTTCCGAGTGCCCCTCAAGCCTCTTCTTATATATTTCTATTGGACAACCAACGACCTAGGTTAACTTCTAATCAACGACTTTTATCATTTTGGCTTAATCCTCATCTTCTTTTAGAAGTTACACCCACATTTTAGATTAATACCCATTAATTATTTTAATTCATAAGTTTAGACTTAAGGTCCCACTAAAAATAGTTAATTATTTTAATAAAACTGTCTCTGGGTGGAATTTCCCAAAATGATTTATGGGTATTAGAGAATGCATGTGTCTAAGTCTCCCTAAAAATTTTGAGACTTAGAGCACATCCAATGCTATGAAAAATACACACTCCCTTTTAGCAAGGAATGTGCTCTAACAATGCACCATGCTGAAGCATTACTATGTTCTGTAACATCTGATTCTGCGATGCTGATGTTTGACATCCTATCCACCAACTACTACGCAAATGTTGTATCTGTACTGTTGTTGACCTTGCCACTATCAACATTGTATCTATACTGCAACTCCCTCTTAATTATGCATCAGTGTTGTTGTTGGCACTGCCACTTGCCAATTGCATTTGCACTGCAACCTTCTCCAACTGCTATTTCTATTGCTATTGCATCAACAATGGAAAAGCATCCCAAATTATTGAACTAGTTTTTAGTATGATGCATCTCGTTGCTGGAGTTTGATTGTTTCTAGTCTCTACGCTGACCCTTTGAAGCCTCTGAGTTGATGGCTGACCTCTGCTCTGTGCCAACTGCACTACTGCCAAGTCTAGCTCTGTGTTGCTCAGTTTTTGGTACTCCTAGCCACTACAACTGTCACTCTAACACTCCTCTGCACCAACTAATAATAGTCCATCCTGTTACTCCTGATTTGGGCTCCTGTAGCAAGGAATTGATCCGAGAGATGAACTCCTCAAGGATCTTGCCCAACTGTTGTCCTTTCTAACTACATCTCTAAATCACCCCACCTCCCTCTTGGGGATGCCTGAGTAGTCATGGCGAACTCCTCCTTGATCGTTGTGACTACAACCTTCAGATCATGCTTCTCATATTTGTCCTTCTTCCTCAGAGGAAACGATATTGTGTAGTGACAAAATTCACCACACTTGAAGCATTTGATCTTCGAAACATCTTTCTTTTTCTTTTGTTGCTCCTGTTGCCCCTTGGATGCGAGGGTTGCATTCTCTTCCAACTCCTTGGGCTTTGACTCACGGCTACTACTTTCGTCAAGTTTACACTTGACTAAGTCCCTCCTCAACTCCTCTTGCTTAAGAGTCTCCAACATTTCATTCCAGTTTGGCAAAGTCGCCCTGCCGAGGATGCTCTAGGCAAAGACTTGTCACTCCTTAGATACTGAATTTATGCGAATTTGACCATCTCAGAACCTTGAGGTGTTGATCCCATAGCTGCCATCTCATCTATTTTCTCCTGAAGCTTTGCAAGGAACGAATCAATGTGTTTTCCCTTTTGCATCTGCATAGATCTCATCTTCTGCTCCAAGTACATCTTCTGTTGCTTAGAAGATCCTTGATACAACGTCGACAATGCATCCCACATCTCCTTGGCAGTGTTTCTGCCAGCGATGTGACAAACTATATGATTCTTTACTCCGTCGAGGATCATTCTCTTTGTCTTCACCATTTCTCCCTTGTACTCCTTGAGTGGATCTAGATCCGCAGGCTCAGCTACGACGCTGTCGATGTAGACTTTGAGAAAATGCTCGTCCAGAAGGCATGACATCCTTGCCTTCCAGATCACATAGTTGGATGCCCCATCCAACCTATCCTGATCTCTCAGTCCATTGGTTTCCATCTCTGCCAATCGAAATGTCGAATGATCTCCTCTCTCATGTTGTTGCTAAGCAAATGAGAATTCAGACTCCTTGGTTGGAAGTCCTCTAAGAAAGAATTCCCTCAACCGTGTCTCTCTCTTCCCTTTCACGTCTTTTTGCCTAGCAACTGCTTGCAGAAAACTGCATCCCACCAGAAACCTCTCTTCGTTAAATCTTTGGCTGTGTTGCTCCCTCTGCTGATAACAAATATCAATCTGGAAATCCTACCTCTTTATCGACTGACTCAGAGAGAGATTTACCACGAAAATCTTACCCTCTTGGCCTGACTGCTTAACCCTCAGGGAATTCTATTTGCTATCTCTGCAGGAATTTTGAACTCCCTCCTTCAATGTCGGGCTCTTCCGACACTGCTCTCTTGTTTCACCGACAACTATGATACCATGTGAAAATTTGGATGCCCAAATTTCTACTGCAACAACTGATTAAGTTTCTCCTACTTGATAATTACTTAATCAAGTTATTTACTGTTTCCTACAGTAAATATCGAAACTAATACTTTGCAGTCTACACCATTTAAATTATAAGAAGAAACAAGAAAATGAACAAGAAAGAGATACAATACATTTACACAGTTATTTTTTGATAGATGTCCCTAGAAAAACCCAACACGAGAAAATCAGTGGAACAACTCTGAAGGTTTAATTATTATGAAGTAGTAATTTCTGAATACAATCTCTGGATACCTTCCCAACAATCCAGTTACAAAGAATATCACTAACAAAGAGATTTGTAGGATTACCTCACACCATCACTGGAAGTCTTGGTTGATCCAACCCTTAAATGAACAACCCTTGGTTGCCTCTGCACAGTGTCTGCATCAGCCCAACATCACATTGTCTAGGACCTGCGTCACTCTTCCCAGCTAATCAATTTTCCTCTGAGATTCTGACTTCTGCTCTCGCAGTCTCACACCCTGGCTTCCAAGTGCAGAAATCAAACCCTCTAGCAAATTACAGACTCCCTCAAGGCTTCTACACTGCATCAGATAAATGTGAACATAATTGAAAAGAAGGAGATGTAGCTCACAGGTGTGGCTTGCACCTGGAGACTACACTCAAAACAGAGAGATCACTCTTGTACACTCTATTACCATCAATGAAGGAGTACATCATTTAAGTACAACTTTAGAAATCAAGAAGTTGCAACCAAACTCCTAAATTCTAGGAACAAATCCTAAACTAAGGAGATACGTTACAACTATGTAACCAATTCTCCATTAATACAAAATAATATTAATTATTTTCAACTCCCCCCCTTAATGGAGAAAGGGTTATCCTGGACTCCTAACATCCCTCTAAACAATTCAAACTTCACATGTGCAAGAGGCTTTGTAAAAATATCAGCCATATTGTCACAAGTTTTACAATATTCAACAATAATTTCTTTTGACTGTACTTTCTCTCTGATAAAATGGAGCTGAGTGTCTATATGTTTGGTGTTTTTCTGAAACACTGGATTGTGTGCCAATTTAATGGTGCTCTGGTTGTCGCTTTTGATGGAGGTGGAATTCTTCTGTTCTTTTCCTGCATCATTGAGAAGCCTTCTCAACCAGATCGCTTCACACATCACTGCACACAATGCTTGATACTCGGCTTCACACGAGGACAAAGCTACAGTACTCTGCTTCTCGCTGCTCCATGCTATGACCCCAGATCCTATGCTGAATGTGTAACTTGTGATGTATTTTCGATCATCCAAGTTACCTTCCTAGTCTGAATCTGAAAAACCTGCTGAGTAACATCAGATGCGTCAGTGTATAAAATGCCATAGTTAACAATACCACAAAGATACCTCAACATGCGTTTTGCTGCTACCTAGTGACTTTCAAGAGGTTTTGACATAAATTGGCTCAACACACTAACAGAGCATGCCAAGTCAGGTCTGGTTGTTGTAAGATATATCAAGCTGCCAACTAACTGTCTATACATTGTAGCATCAACCTCTTTAATGCCATCGTCACTGCTCAACTTCAGATTCTGCTGCAAAGGTGTCACTGTTGATCTACACTGATCCATACCAAACTTTCCAACATATTTCTGGCATACTTCCCTTGGGTAAGAAAAGTTTGTCCAGTATCCCTACATACTTCTAATCCCAGACAGTAATGAAGGCTTCCGAGATCTTTCATCTCAAAAACTTGTGCCATAAGCCTTTTGATTCCTCTGATTAAATCATCTGCATCTCCTGTTATAATCATGTCATCTACATACAAAGAAATCAAAATAATTTGCCCCTGATTATTGTACTTGGTATACAAATTTGGGTCATTTAAACTTCTGTGAAAGCCATACTCTAGAAAGAACGAATCAACCTTTTCGTACCAAGACCTGGGTGCTTGCTTTAAACCATATAAAGCCTTTTTCAATCTGCAAACAAGATGTTCCTGCCCCTGCTTTACATACCCTTCTGGCTGTACTAAGTAAATTTCCTCTTTTAAATCACCACTTAAAAATGCAGATTTAACATCAAGCTGGTGTAGCTCCCAATCACATTTAGTAGCTAAAGCAATAAGCATTCTGATTGTATTTAACTTTGTTATAGGTGCAAAAGTATCATCAAAATCTATACCTTCTTGCTGTGCATATCCTTTTGCAACCAACCTAGCTTTTAATTTCTCTATACTTCCATCTGCATTCATTTTTGGTTTAAACAACCATTTACATCCTATGGGTGTTTTATTCTTAGGCAGCTCAACTAAATCCTAAGTATCATTTCTAAGAATTGATTCCATCTCTTCATTCATTGCAGCCCTCCACTCCTTAAATTAACTAGCTTCTTTGTAATTAGTGGACTCTACAATGTTCAAAACATTTGACATCAAAGCATAGTCTCTCAATTTTAATGGCTTTTGAGTCTTCCTACCTGATCTTCTTGGTAGGGGACTTACCTCAAATTTGTTTTCTTCAGCTATAACTCCTCTTGCATTATCACCTTCTTCTTGTTCTTCTTTTTGCTCCTGTTCTCTTTCATCCTCGCCGTTTTCCTCCAGCAACAATGGAATGTGCCAATCATTACCAATGTCATCTTTCCCTTCCTGTACTTGTTCATGAAACACTACATCCCTGAGTGCAAATGTCTTACGAGACTCAGGATTGAATGATTTATATGCTTTAAATTCTGTGCCATAACCAACAAAGATGCATCTAACTGCTTTAGGGTCTAATTTCTTCCTATCAGCGTTGGGTATATGGGCAAATGCTTTGGACCCAAATACTCTTAAATGGTTTACTGTTGGTTTGAATCCATATAGAGCTTCAAAATAAGTTTTGAAGCCAAGATACCTGGTAGGACTTCTGTTCTTCAAATATACAGCAGTGTTAATAGCCTTTGCCCAAAAACTATTAGACAGATCCTTACCTTGTAACATGCTCCTTGTGCACTCCACCAAGGTTCTGTTTTTGCGCTCTGCAACTCCATTCTACTGTGGTGTGTGTGGCACTGTCTACTGCTGAACAATCCCGTGAGATTTGCAGAATTTCATGAATTCCCCTAGCTTGTATTCTCCCCCTTGATTAGATCAGAGAATTTTTATACTCTTACCAAACTGTTTTTCCACCAAGGTTTTAAATTCTATAAAGCACTGGAAAGTCTGACTTTTATTACTCAAAAAATAAACCCATAAATATCTAGTGCAGTCATCAGTAAATAACAGAAAATAATATGCTCCTCCTAGCAACCTTGTCTGCATAGGTCTGCATATATCAGTGTGCACTAGTTCTAAAATATCTGTTTCCTTCCTCCTATCATGCACAGGAAACTGTTCTCTATGCATTTTACCTAAGGCACAACCATCACAATTTAACTGTATATTACGAAAGATAGGGAGCCCCTCAACCATACGTTTCTTCTGCAATAACATGAGGTCCTGCAAATTCAAGTGATCGAACCTCTGATGCCAGAGTTGTTCGACTGTCGATCCTCCTACAACCATGGATCGCTTTGGTATACTCTTTGTGCCCAATCTATATAGGCTTCCAACTCGAATGCCTATTGCAACTATTTCATTCCTGTAATCCTTTATCACACAATGAGTCTTGAAGAACTCAACTTGCATCATCATGGATACATATATTAGATTCTTCTTAATTCCAGGTACATATAAAACATTTTTAAGATGACTAATTTTTCCATTTGTTAGCTTGACTGGAATCACCCCATAACCTTTAATCTCGTATCCACTATCATCTCCTAAATAAATTTTGATCCATTTGTACTTTCTTCAAGACTATCAAAAAATTCCTTTTTACCTGTCATGTGTGAGGATGCTCCAGAATCAACATACCAAATATTGTCCTCATTAGATGTTGAAAGGGCACGGTCGACTGTGAACAGTCGAAATTCATGACTAAAATCTTTATCTTCTTCTTCAAAAAAGTATGCTCTGTGCTTTGCACTTGCCTGCTTCCTCTTTGCATCATTAGCCTACTTCTTAAAGTATTCATTCTGTATATGACCCTTCTTTCCACAATAATAACATTTATTTATAGAATGATTTGCAGGCATACCTTTATGAGAATTCTTCTGTGATGTTCCTCCTTTCTGTTGTGATCACTGTTGTGGCTGCTTTCCTATGAATGGTCGTTGTTTCGCCATCAGTGCAAGATCGTCACTCTGGGGGTTCAGGTTTTACCACCGCTCCTCCTCTTGCAGCAAGATCCCTGTCAGATCTTCAAATTTGGGCGCTTTCTCCCTTGCCACCAATCCAGTGACGAACATTTGAAATTCATCACGCATCCCACTTAGTGTGATCGAGACAAGATCAGAGTCAGACACTACCTCTCTGATGTCCGCCAATCCGTCTTTCACATCTTTAATTCTCGCAACAAATGCAGCAACAGTCTCCCTTTCGTCCATCCTCATTGAAAATAGCTTGCTTTTAAGCACCATAATTCGACTTGTGTTCTGTGTCTGATATAGATTTTTGATGGTCGTCTAGATCTCCGCGGACGTTTTACAGTCTCTGATGTGTAGGATAATACTGTCCTTCACGGACATCTTCAACAAAACTTTCGCCTTGTTCTCTCGTTTCTCCCATTCTTGCTCCTGTGTCCCTGCATTTGGCTTCAGCTCATCCCCTGTAACTATGGACCAAGCATTCGCACCCTCAAGCAAGGTCTGGATCTTAAACTTCCAATTCGTGAGGTTAGATACATTAAGTTTGCTAGACTCATGAAGGTAAGATTCCATCGTATTACTCATCCTGATCAGATCTACAAAATGAATCTACCCAACAGTAAAAAAATGATACTTGTCAGATCAATCTATCACTTCTCTGCCACCGATCTACAGTATTTGGCAATCCCGCTTCGATGAGCAAATTCGGCATTTTTCAATACAGCGAAAAAATTGATCTAATTAAAATTGATCTGATCTGCCTCTCTCGGATAGATCTACAACTTCGCCGATCTGCACCCCTCGCAAATCGCCAAACGAAGATGAGGCTTCCCGCAGATCCCCTTGAAGGTGAGTTGGCACTCTCCCGAGCGAAAAATCTGCGCCAAGAAAAAATCCATGCGAGGCAAAATTACTGGTGCGCTTTTCCCGTAAAAATCCATGCCAATCCAGTACCTTGGCGTGCTGGCACGCTTAATTACCAAACAGTCGCGCCAATCTAGTATTCTGGTGCGCTCCCGAGCCAGAAACCCGCGCCAACCCCCTTCTACTCAGAAAAAAAAAAAAAAAAAAAAAACTTCCGAGTCTGAGCCAGGTGTTCTGCAGTCCACCTACTAAATTGAGCACAGAGCTCTTGTGTACACGCGGCCACAGAGGCACTTCAAGCCACACAAGAAATTCTACCACATAGGCAAGCTAGCTACAAAGGCGCTTCAGCCACAAAGGTGATAAAAGATCAGGCTCACCCAATCTGAGCTCTGATACCAAGATAAAATCTGAACAAAATTGAAAAGGAGATGTAGCTCACAAGTGTGGCCTGCACCTGGAGACTACACTCAAAATAGAGAGATCACTATTGTACACTCTATTACCATCAATGAAAGATTACATCATTTAAGTACAACTTTAGAAATCAGGAAGTTGCAACCAAACTCCTAAATTCTAGGAACAAATCCTAAATTAAGGAGATATGTTACAACTATGTAACCAATCTCCATTAATACAAAATAATATTAATTATTTTCAACTGCATCTGCATCAGCCTTTGCTGTCTTTGTGTGGCTCTGTGTCAACCTCTTTGGCTCTGCACTACCTCTACTAGATCTCTCTCTCTCTTTGCTTTTGATACTATCCCTGCCTCTCACTGCAAAACATCACGTTCGAAAATCTCTCTAACAGTTGCTCTGCTTCAAAAAATCAAACTTTTGATATCCTCTCTCTATGTTTTTCCAAGTATCCCCTCTTTGTGTGTTTTCCAAGTGCTCTTCAAGCCTCTTCTTATATCTTTCTGTTGGACAACCAACGACCCAGATTAATTTCTAATCAATGGCTTAGATCATTTTGGCTTGATTCTTGTCTTCTTCTAGATGTTACACCCACAATTTATATTAATACCCATTAATTATTTTAATTTCCTAATTTTAGACTTAGGGTCCCATTAAAAATAATTAATTATTTTAATAAAACTCTCTCCAGGTCGAATTTCCCAAAATGATTTCTAAGCCTCCCTACAAATTTTGAGACTTAGAGCACATACGATGCTACCAAAAATAAAAAAAATGTTGGGTACGAGATAAGATCAAAATGCATGCACCTGGGCTTGCTCAAGGCAAGCTAACAATGCCTAGGTGATGAAATCAACTGCTTGGACACAAGTGTGGTTGTCTCCAACCAAGCTCTATGTTGTCCCTTTGAAATCTGCAATGTTGGCTGTAAGAAATGGTTGTTAGGGCCTCTTCTGGTGTTCAAAAAATTCAGGGGAATTAACCTTGGGCTCTCCACCAATAACCCAGAACAACCCATGACGGAATTGGTCAAATGTTGACCTCAGAATTTCGGCCCAATTTCCCCTAACTCCTCTACCTATTGGCTGAGTTGGCACCCCTATTTGACCCCTAAAATCTACCCAGAAAATTTTGCCAAATTAAACTTGGCATTTCCTCAATAAACCCAAAAAAACCTAAAAAGGGTTTGTCCTAGTTTTAACGCTCCAAAATTGGCCCCAAAATGCTTGGCCCTCCTCTGCTGTTGGAAAATTGCATATGTGATAGTTGGAGCATTTTCTACTCCTCAAAAGCTAGGAAATGTCCTCCAATTTCCCTCCAATCAAATCCCAAACAACCCCATCTTCTCAATCCCTCTCATTAGGCCTCCCACGAAAAGCTCCAGCCCTCCCTACGTTGTCTTGGGGAAAAATAACACAGGCCCAATGACATCAATTTGTTTTTTTGAGAAAGGCACCATTGCTCTTGGAAATTTCCTCCTTTCGACAAGTATTTATGTGAGGAAATTGTAACACCCTCCTCACACATCTACCTAAGTAACCAGCCAACTAGGGTAAACATGCGACAAGAGGCTACTATGATTGGATTTGACCTCCTATGTGACCTTAAGGAAGTGGAATCGATCGGACACATCAACCAACCTATCCACATCAGCAATAGAACCCTCAAGAGACATGTAAGCCACTCAGACATCTTGTCTCTGGGTCCCACTGATGTTCTGGAAGCTTCAGTCGCTCTCATCCTATAGGCATGATAACATCCAAAAACCCAAAGTCGCTCTCACATGCTTCCCTGCCAGCGTCCAAAGACCCAATTTACAAATGTCATGCCAACATCCCTAGGATTTGAGCCACTTTTTTAGGCCCAGAGCCTAGGTCATTTCACAGAATGGAATGATAACTTTGGCGCAGTAAAAAAACAGGGAAATGATGATGCAAAAGCAATAAGTTAAACAAGACATTAATCATATCCGCACTAGCCATGACAAGCATTTCGTCAAACATGTTGCAAGCATGTAATCTATAGATGTAACCAACAAAATTAAATATAGGGATCTCGTACTTATCTAAGAATCGCTAAGAACCATTTTTCCCTCAAGTCATTTGTTGCATTACCATATATTAGGCCATAGATACATTATCCATTCATTTACAAGTAAAAACATGCTAAAAGCTATACATAGATGTTGTCATAAAATACACATATAACCAACATAATAACAACAGAAATACTCATCAAAGTACAACCATATATACCACATATAATCCATCAAAATACTCATAGAAATAACCTTTCATTAATGATGCAAATCCAAACCTGAGATGGGACTTCCATATTCCACCCGACCATAGAATGGCTTAGCCAAATCTCTCTTCATCCATTCATCCTCGTGCCATATTCCAAGCATGAATGTGGGACTCCAACCAAAGAACCAACTAGGGCATACCGAGGCTAAACGACCTTACCCTCATAAAGAGAAATCATGGTTTATCGTAATCCATTCCAAATCGATAGGCCCACACAATAAACACATCATAACAGGATTTACCATGATCTCCATTGGATCACTAGGCCAAACAAGCATGGATGCTACCGGATTTCTCCACCGACACCGTGAGGAATTTTCCTGTCTCCTAGTCTTTCAGGCTTTACCGCAATCCAAACCCATATCACTAGGCCCTAAACCGCGATCCACTCTCTAGGATTTACCGCATATCCCAAACCCGGGATTACTAGACCCAACGGAGAGCAAACCACCTCTTGGATTTACTGTATATCTTGTCATTCACTGGTAAGGTTTCCTAGGCCCACTGAGGCAACACAATCTTGGCTTTATTGCAACCCATAGTCTGGCTCAAGGGTCACGAGGCCAATGGCTTTACCATGATCCACAATCTGGTTCAAGGACCACTAGGCCATGTGCTCTATCATTTGGGGATCCACCCCACTTAGCTTTGAATCCAACTGGCAATCTGGCTCAACCAAAACATGAGAACCCCATCACACCATGGCTATCTGGAAATGGCAAGGCTAGGCTGAAAACATTGTTATACCTCGAAAAACCCATGCCACAACAACAAAAGAACCACATGCAATACCATGCATGCCAAATCTAGCAAGGAAAATACACATGCAAATCGATACATGCAAAGAATCATGGTGTAGCTGCTTGATTATGCCTTTCCCTGCTTGATCTTTGCTTCTTCTTGCCTTTTTTTTTCTTGCTCCAATACTAAAATTCTCCAAGAAAACTCTAAGTGTCCAAGAGTGACAGAGAGCGAATAATGAGAGAACTCCAAAACTCAATTAACAAAAGGTTACCAACTGATCCTCAGAAGCCTTTTTATGAATGAGGCCTCTATTTTCTTCATTTTCCATTATTTTCCTTCAATTTCCTCCTCACATGGAACCTGTGACCTTTAACATCCTTTTCCTCCTAATTTCCATTATTTTCATAAATAATGTGCCAAAAATGTCAGTTTGTCTTTCCAAAGCCTTATCCATTGCCTTTCCTAATTTCCTTAGCCATAAAAAACCAAATGAATACCCCCTAGGATGTCTTGCCCAACATTTAGCTTGGAATAAGTGTCGCATCAACCATGGTTATCATTTTGCCTTTATTAACTTTTATTACATGGAATTTTCACCAGAGCTATTACAGAAACCACCCCTTGGGGAACACCTTCCTCATTGTTAAACCACACCAAGACCTCAACAAAATCGTTGAAAAGAAAACATACTTCCCATGGAGATTTATAACATAACTCGATGCAGTGTTTACAATGATCACCCTGCTAAAAAAGCAAACCAACATAACAACATAATAACATGACATCATAATGACATGACGCCCATACCACTTATTAGAGATTTATAACTTAGCTCATGGCGATATTTACATACATATAACAAAATCATCAAAACATGTACCGAGCCATATACCAAGGCATATACCAACATCACACCAAAACACCAAGTCAAAACTGCGTTGCCTCAATAAGTAAACAAAGAAGGATACATAACCTGCATCTGATCTACCATCTCTCATGTAGCTTCATCGGGCGTAAAGTGCTTCCACTACACTTTAACTTGCTTGATTGCTTGGTTCCGGAGCATGAGCACTTTTTTCAGCAATATACACTAAGGCTCCAGCTGGAATTCTCCATCTGGCTCCACATGCAATACAAACCATTCAATCACATGATCAACATTTTTAATGTACTTCTTAAGCAATGACACATGGAAAACATCATGGACTTTCACTGTTGGAGGCAGTGCAAGTCGATAGGCTACTGGCCCAATCCTCTCAATGGTACTGAAGGGTTCACAAAATTGTGGTGCTAGCTTGACACACGATCAAATCTAGAAGGAGCTCTTCTTCAGTTTGATGTGCAAGTACACTTGTTCCCCAACATGGAACTCCTTGAAAAACTTTTTCCAATTTGCATAGCTCCTCCGCATATCATGTGTTGCCTTTAGATTCTTCTTTATAATTTGCATTTCATGTTCCATGTCTACCAACATGTTTGGTCCAATCAACACTATGTTAACCTTGTCACTCCAACTAATGGGAGTATCGCAATTCTATCCATATAATGTCTCAAAAGGACTCATCCTCAATGACTCATGATAACCATTGTTGTATGCAAACTCAACCAAGGGGAGATACTCTTCCCACTTCTATTGTTTATGCATCACATACATCATCAACATATCCTCCAATATTTTGTTGACCCTCTCTATCTGTCTATCTGTCTATGGATGATAAGTCGTGTTGAAAGCCAACTTTGTGCCCAAACCTGCAAATAAATCCTTCAAAAACTTGGAAGTGAACTTCACATCCCTGTATGACACAATCTTCTTTGGAACATGACCACATATCTGATGAATACATGTGCCACATCACTAGCTAAGAATGTAGACTTCACCGAAATGAAATGTGCAACCTTTGTTAACCAGTCCACAATAACCATAATGGAATCATGTTGTCTCACTGTCTTCGGCAACCCTGTGATGAAGTCCATGGAAATGACCTCCCATTTTCACTCTAGAATCACGATCGGCTATAGCATTCCACCTAGATGTTTTCACTCTGCCTTCACTCACTGACAATCAAAACACCTAGTCACAAAATTTGCTACATCCCTGTTCAGATTCGGCCAATAATAATACATTTTTATTGTTGTCAGCTTCTTTTGATAACTTGGGTGACCCGAGTACGATTTTGCATGAAACTCTCTCAAGATCACCTTCTTGAGATTGCTACTATCTAGCACATATATTCTGTCTCTGAATCCAACCAATCCATTCATTGTAAGGCAATAATCCACATCTTGTACACTTGCACCTGTACCTGTACCTGTACCATGACTTGTACTTGTACCTGTAACTGTACCATCACCCTGTTGCAACCTGTGCACAATCTCCATATACCTAACATATTGTTGACCTCCCTGCAAGATCCTATCTTGTAAGTCTATCCCATAGGATCTCATGGCTGCCAAGTGATTTACATGTATCCGCCTGCTGAGAGCATCTGCCACCATGTTCTCTTTACCTTTGATGTACTTGATCTCGAAATCAAACTCACTGATCATGGTCAACCATCTAGCATGTCTGGAATTCAGATTCAGTTGGTCAAACAAATAACTCAACCTAATATGATCACTCATTAGTACAAACCTCTTGCCAAGAATATAGTGCCTCCGCATCTTCAATGCATGTATAATCACTGCTAACTTAAGATCATGTGTTGGGTAGTTCTGCTCGTGCTCATTTGGTTTATGTGACTCATAGCATACCATCTGTCCATCATGCATAAGGACTCCACCAAGTCCTCTCTTGCAAGCATTTGTGCACACTACAAACTCTTTGTCTGGATCTGCAATTTGTAGCACTGGTGCATGTGTCAAAAACTGCTTAAGTTGTTCAAAACTAGCCTCACACTCCTCTATCCATTCAAACTTCTTACCTTTCCTTTGTAATGATGTGATAAGATAAGAAATCTGCAAGAAGTTCTTGATGAACCTCCTATAATAGCTTGCCAACCTAATGAAATATCTCACCTCATCCACACTCTTAGGAGCTACCCACTCCATGATGGCTCTTATCCTCTCTGGATCCACTGCAATTCCCTCCTTGGATAAAACATGCCCCAAGTAATGAACCTCATTTTGAAAGAAACTACAATTGTTGAGCTTAGCATACGACTGATGCTCCCTCAACAACCTCAACATTGTTGCTAAATGTTCGACATGCTCTTCCTCATTTTTAGAATATACCAGTATATCATCAATGAACACAATAACAAACTTATCCAAATACGTATGCAACACACTATTCATCAAGCACATAAATGTAGTTGGAGCATTAGTTTAGCCAAATGGAACTACAACAAACTCATAATGCCCATACTTGGTCTGGAAATTTGTCTTGTAAATGTTCTCCTCCTTGATGTATACCTGATAGTATCTAAATCTCAAGTCAATCTTCAAGAACAATGTTGCTCCCTTTAGCTTATTGAACAAGTCATCAATCCTCGGTAAAGGGTACGTATTCTTGATGGTCACTTTGTTCAACCACCTGTAGTCAATGCATAATCTGAGAGTACCATCTTTCTTCTTCACAAGCAGTATCGGTGCGCCCTAAGGTGATACACTTGGCATAATGTATCCCTTGTCCAACATTTCATTCAACTGTAGCTTTAACTCAACCAACTCAGGTGTGCTCATCCTGTAAGGTTATTTTGATGTTGGAGATGCCCCTGGCACCAACTCAATAGAAAATCCTACCTCCTTGTGAGTTGGAAACTCTGTAATGTCCTTCGGGAATACATCTTGAAGCTGTTGCAACACTGGGTATCTGCTCAACACATTTTCATCCTCAAACTCGTTACCGTTGTCACTAGAAATGTGTACTGCAAATAATATATACCCTTTCCCACGACTATGCTTTGCTTGAATAACTGTCACCATCCTAACCAATATATATTTCTTCTTACCCTGCAAAACACTTGGTTCCCCATTGTCATCAACACACTCAATAGCTTTGTCATAACAGTTTACCTTGGTTCTATGAAGATACAACCAATCCATGCCCAACAACATATTGTATGATCCCAATGGTAATACACTCAAATGTGTTGCAATAGGCATACCATTTAAATCAAATGCACAAGCACTTACCCAATTATGAACTCACTTCTTTCTACCTGTAGCCAACTGCACTAACCAAGACTCTGCATGCAATTCCTTACTCAAACCACACTTATCCACCAAGTCAAGACAAACATAGCTATAATTAGATCCAAGGTCAATCAAAATAGAAATAACTTGATCACAAAGCTTACCATCCATCTCAATGATAGATGTCTGGTGTTCCGCCTGTCTTTTGTCCATTGCTACATAGCTACGAGGAATTCTCTGCCTTACATCCCTAACAGTTTGCGCCTCCTGTGCATTGTATATCTGGGGCCTACCACCTTGATTTTATCGACAATCTCTCTTAAGGTGTTCCTTGCTACATCTCCAACACTCCAATTGCCCAATACCAACACCTCTATGTTGCTTCTACGACTCATGTCCATGTCTACCTGTTAAACTTCTTTTGTGGTGCCATGTTTTCTTTTCCATCTGCATTTTGAGGCCTTGTCCTCTTAGGCTTCCATTTACATTTACCTTTGTCCTTTCCCTTCCATCCTTGCTGAGATTCATTTTTCCGCTTTGACTATTCATAGCAATGTTTTAATTTCTCAATGACTTCCTCAAGTGACTGAGGCTCATCATACCCAATTTGATCTCTAAATGCTAATGGAAAACCACTGACAAACTGTTAAACTTTAGCCTTCTCATCTGTAAGATAATGTATGTTTAGTCAATTTAGTGTCCTAAATTGATTGCATAAATTATCAACTGAGGTTTGTAAACTGATGAAGTGTGATGCATTGTATGTACTTAGTTAACCTTTCTCTTACTACGTTGTTTTGTATTTTATGTTTGTTTTGGGGGTTTCTGTTCTGTGATGTATAAGAATGTACAACCTGAAACTCTAAGAAAATTTAAGTGGATCTAATGAATTTTAAAGGAAAGGAAAGTTTCTTAAGTTAATCTAATTTCCAAAAAATGGACCAAGAATTGTTGGCTAGTTAGAACCTAATAAGAAAACAAAGCATCTATCTTATCTTATCATTAGTCCTAATCCATGGATCTAATTCTTAAAATTAAGAGTGATATTGAGGCAGAAGGTAACTTAGTAATTGCGTTCATTTAAACATTCAACCATTCAATTTTGGAATATGATTAAATCAATCTCCTTGAAATGATTTTTTGGAATATCAGTGATGCAACTAAGTAAGGACATGAAAGTAGAAAAAAAGGAGGTAAAAGCATGTAAAACTAATAATGTACTGAGTAAATTCATTCACCGTATGAATTAGATATTTAACCATTTAAGTTAGGATCATCATCATTTTGAAATGGTTTTTGAAAATATCCATTAACATAGTTAATTGACAATTCTATTCTAAGAGAATGAATGACAAAACAGTAAGAAAACTAAGCAACTGAGTATTCTTATTATTTCAATCTTCATTCAATTTGGAAACAAAGTCATTTTTTCCATGAAATATCTTAGAAGAACAAGGCTACACAGTTGTGATTTTATTGTTACACTATTGGTTAAAAACTAAAAGGAAATATCATTCTAAATTAGAAAACAGACTTGTTGAAAACAAAGTAATATAAATTAAACTGGAAGCAACAAATGAAAGACCTCCTTCAGTGCATGGGCCCTCTGCAACTGATGTGGCTAGAATGCTAGCTAGTTAAGGATGCACTTTAAACCATCATTGACAACACGAAGTTTGTATTATGAACAAAACAAAGTCTGAATACAGAGTATCTGCAAAAAGCCTAAGCTTAACGTAATTCCTTCTAACTTCTAACTTCTTTTCGGTTCCATGCAACCGATATTTATAGGAAAATAACATATCTGTTTATGAGAAAAACGTGCTACAAGTGGCAAATTCGAATTAAATATTTATAGGAAAATAACATAACTGTTTATGAGAAAAACGTGCTACAAGTGGCTAATTCGAATTAAATCTAACATGACTGTTTATGAGAAAAACTTGCTAGAAGTGGCTTAATTCGAATTGTAATAGGACTTTTTAACTTCTTATCAGTTACATGTGGCTAATTCGAACTAAATCTTCAACAGAACTGTTAGACTCTTGATTAGTTACGAAAGATCAAATCAAGAGTCCTACTGCTTCTAGATAATGTATTTTGACTCCATCTTTGAACATGACCTTAGGCTTGCTTTTCTGTCGATTTGGACCGAGTGAATAGGATTAAATCCACGTGGAGATGATTTTAGAAAGGCCCATGTGGCCCAGTTCTTCATTTGACACCTGGAACCTGCCAAACCATGAGAGTAGCTACGAAAACCACAGTTAGTTGCAGAATAGGTTGCGTTCTGTAGCTAATTTGCAAAAATCTCTTAAAATAGCAAGAACATGAAAATATAATATGGTGATCATTTTAATGCTTTCCCTAAGACAAAACCTAGCATTTATCATTGATTGGGTCTGTCGTCTTATGAGAAAATGAGAGAAAAAGGTGAGAACAAATGTCAAGGAGAGGGTAATTTTGAGGTTCAACATACTCCGACTACAAAATCATTGCATGTCCTCATGAAATTTGCCAAAAATGTGAGTTCTTCCTCCCTAATGCATTTGCTCAGACACCTCTACTAGTACATCCAATTTCCTTCTTTTGCTACTCTTTGAAGTGATTGTCATTCATGGTTTTCTCATAAGAAGCCTGTACTTAAGGTTAAAGACTGCTCTGTTCAAAATCTTATTCTTTCTTTTCAATTTCCGGTTTTTCTTATACCACAGTCCTAGATGTAGAATGGTATTATCGTGAATTGCCTTGTCCAATTTATTTTGTTCCTTCAGGTTTTCATTCTCCTGTTTGATATGTCTGTTCAATATCTATAGTTCATAAATTTCCTGTTTGAGAGTATCAATTATAGTTTCTTGTGGATTGACAAAAGTCTCTGGGTTCATTGAGGCACTTCTCTTCTCCATTGATTCTATATAATCATATATTTGTTGCTGCACTGGTTCTATGCCTGGAGATCTTCTGCTTGGGCTACCTTCAAAATTATGAACATGAGAATTTTGAGGACTATGTGCGGAAGCGATGTTAACATGAAATGTTTCTAGAGTTTCCTCGTCTAAATTTATAAACTTTGTCCCTTTTGATGATGTTTTCTTTACCAAACCTTGGAGTCTAGAGCTTCTTCTAGTTTGTGAAGGACTTACATTCTCCTCATTTGTGACCTTTTTCTCCTTTCTTATCTTTCCTCTTGCCCTAATTTGCTTCCTGATTTCTGTTAGTTCTTCAGAGATTAACTTTTTAGCATTTTTCTGTAATGAAGACTCAAGTCTGTTTTCAATAGTTATACCAGTCTTCTTTCTTCTACCTCTTCTAACATTATCTTCTTTAGGTAACTCTGGTGCTTCTTGGAAATGGTTTCTAATAAGGAAATTCTCGCAGGTATTTCCTACGCTTTTTAAATGAAACTCAATCAATACCTTTATCAGCCCATGATGATACATTGTTGTATCTATGAACTCTATTTTCTTTTGCACATTTGATGCCATCCTTCTTAAACTATTTAGCAAGAAGAAAGGAAGATTGATTTCTCCATTTTCTAAGAAATTCATCAGTAAACGGATAGGTAAACATACATGCAACCAAATCTCCCATCTCAGGTGATAAATTTTTGTAATGTCAAGAGCATGTTCCTCCACCTACTTGTAAGAGCTGAAATGGGAATTCATTTTCTAAAAAAAGAGACATCCATACCTGGGTTTTTGAGTATTAATTTCCATGATTCATTGTGGAACTCCTTGTTTTTGAACCATCTTTCACCATGCCTTGGAAGTTATGTAGCCTCAGTTATGAATGATCAGTTACTGCAAACTTAATATCTCCAATTTATACTTCTGTGCCATCAAAAGATCGAGCACAATATTTTGTAATATCCTTATGAAAACCATTAAATTTCTCGATGAATTTAAGCCATCCAACGTTCTGCAACATTTCTTTGAGTTGTGGGTATCCTTCCATGTACTTTGCCCTTATCGGTTGTGATCTGACAATTAGGCCCATGCCTTCTACTACACAGAGTTCTCAACCTTCAGAATTACCCTTCCTGGTTTTATGAAATGAATTAATTGCGAATATGGTGAAATGAACTGTGGGCTTGAATGAAATAAGTAGATGGTAAGGGTTTTGGAGAAATGTGGACAAGTATGCCATGTCATAGTAATGACCATTAATAACAATGAGGGAGTTAATTATGGACCGTGATGTGACAAAATATGGAGGATGTCGTGGATATGTAGCATGATGGAGATTGCAATTAAATCAAATGATGAATCGTCAAGGAAACATATGAATATCCATATTATATATGCTTTATGTTTTAACCTTGCTATTTAAAATATTTTTTTGCACTTTACCTTTTAGAACTTAACATTTTCCTTTGTTGTTTTCTTTGATGTTGATTCACAAATACCGTTTTAGCATATTGGTCTTCAAAAACAAGATTCTTCAATTCCCTGCAATCATCATTTGTTTGGAAGCTATATAATTATGTCAGAGCTGTTGAATGAGATATGGATGCAGAATGGAATTAGTTGCAGAACATGATAAAAATGAAGTATGGCTATGGAACATGAATGTGAAATGAAATGAAAATGGAATATGATAGTGAAAAGGAATGAAAGTGAAGTGAGATGGAATGAAACTGAAAAATAAAAATGGGGTGAGATGGAATGAAATGAATTTGTAGATTAGGAACTGCAAATGAATGTAGCTTTATGTCACTACTTATTACAGAAAGAAAATGGAAAATATAGGATGTTAGATATCTCTAATTTTCACCCTATATTTCCTATATAAGTATGCCAATGAACAATTGGTTTTCATACTTATACATATTATTATTATTATTATTATTATTTTATGTTTTTTTTATGTTTTTTTTATTTTATAGATATATATACCGCAAAAAACTAAGTTAGTGGAGAAGAAGAATTCTTCTTCACCAACTTCATTTTAATGTTATCTTGGAAAATTTTGACAAAATCCTCTCTTGAAATTGGCTTGTGATATATCTTCAACCGATGACCATTCACAAGAAGAGGTACCTTTCTTTCATCTATTGTCCTTATTCTCACTGCTCCATTATTAAAGACTTCTTCAATCTCATATGGCCCAAGCCAATGAGTCTGAAATTTTCCTTGAAAATCTTTGAATTTTGAATCGAACAAAAGTGCCCAATCCCCTGCTTGAAACTTCTTCTCCTTGATATACTTATCATGCCATTTAGCCCTTTGCTCCTGGAAAAACTAGTTCTTTGAACTGCATCTTGCCTGATTTCATCAAGCTCATTGAGTTGCTCCAATCTATGTTTCCGTGCTTTTGATAAATCCAATCCCAATTGGACTGCCATCTTGAAGGTTTTGATTTGAAACTCTAAAGGGAACATGACTTGTTTCCCATAAACAAGCTCATAGGGAGTATGTCCTGTTGTGTTCCTCCATGTAGTTCTGTAGGCCCATAAGGGTTCAGGAAGCATTTCCGCCCAATCTCTTCTGTGTAGATGTATAGTTTTAGTAAGAATTCCTTCAATAACTTTATTGGTAGATTCAACTTGACCGTTTGCTTGTGGATGGTAAGGAGTAGACTTTCTATGTTTGATCTTGTATTCTTCCACAAGTCCTTCCATCATTTTAGATATAAATTGAGATCCTTGATTTGTCATAATTTCTCTTGGAACACCAAAACAAGTGAAGATGTCCTCAAAAAGAAAATTAACTACATATTTTTCATTAGCAAAAGGTAATGCTTTAGCCTCTACCCATTTGGTGACATAATAAGTGCATACCAAAATATACTTCTTTTGTTTAGATGGAGGATAAATTGGTCCAACAAAATCCAAGGCCCATTTTTCAAAAGGTTCAATGAGTACCTGAGTTTGTAGTGGCATTTCATCTAAAGGATCAGGTTTTCCTACCCTTTGGCAGCTATCACACCTTTTGACATATTCTTTGGAATCTTTGAAGATGGAGGGCCACCAATATCCTAAAATGAAGGATTTTATAGGCTGTCCTCTTGTCAGCAAAGTGTCCACCACAAGGTTCATCATGACATGACTTAAGAATTTCAGGCATTTCATCTTCTTGAACACATCTTCTGATCATGAGATCTGGACCTGTTTTATACAATCATTAGTAATCCATGAGTAACTTGCACTTGTTCAAATGATTTTTATTTTCTCCTTAGGAAACAAATGCGAATGCAATTTTCCTGTGACTAAGCAATTGGCAATATCTGCAAACCAAGGGGTCTGAGTAGTTACTGCAAAAAGATATTCATCAAGAAATTTATCTTCAATTGGAGTGTCATCTTTGATATTTTGAATTCTAGACAAGAAATAAGCACCTATGTTTTGTTTTCCAGGTCTATCTAGAATAGTGACGTTCAATTCTTGCAAGAATAATAACCATCTTGTAACTCTGCCATTAGTAATAGGTTTATTCATTAAGTACCTAATTGTAGAGTGATCTGTATGAACAAAGTTTTCATAGCCTGTTATGTAATGTCTAAACTTGTTGATAGCATGAACAATAACTAAGAATTCTTTTCATTTACAGTGTAATTTAACTCAGTGGAAGTCAAATTCTTGCTTGTGTAATAGATGGCATATGGGATCAAATAGTTTTGTCATAATACAACTCCTAGAGCTGTATTTGAAGCATCTGTTGAAATGTCAAAAGGTAGTTTCCAATTTGGACCTCTTAAGATGGGTGCTTCAGAATTTTTTGCTTTTAAAGTCTCAAATGCCAGCTGACAATCAGGATTCCAATTGAATTCACAATCTTTGTGTTATACGGGAATAATGTCCACTTGGATGCTGTTATTCCCACTAAGATGGGTGGCTATGTTAGAAACAAACAATCAAAGTCGACTATTGATTCCTTTTATAAAAATAGATGAGAGGAGAACCAAGAGGGCCAACCTGAGTCTTGCGCTCTATTTCCTCTCCTTCTTGATAGAGTTTTGCCGCTTCTTCTTTGTCTGCTCAGATTCAAAAGGACCTGTGGAATCACAGCAACATACACCTATGCAAGAAACAAGGATCTAAATTCATAAATAATGCAGGATCAAATGTGCATTAACCATATACAAGCATATATAAAACAAGTACACAAGAATATGGAAGGAAACAAGAATAGCTTTATTCAGATGAAAAGTAGCAAGAAGACTACAACCATGTGCTCTGACCCAGCATCATCCTCCAGCTAAGAAGCCCTTCTTCACCTCAAGCAAAGCTAGATCACCCAACACTAATAATGTACACCAGAATACTAACAACACTTCTCTATAAGATACAAAATTCCAGCCTCTGGATCTCTGTAATGAGGGATCCATATATAGATGATTACAGAGAGGTGAGTCATCTTTTAGGATCTTGATTAGTGTCCTCTCTCTGATAGTTCTTGCTTCCACTTGGAGAATGATGATCTCTTACTCATCCCTAGTTGAAAATGGAGTGGAAAGTGTCAGAGGGGAAGCTTCTCGAAGATTCCATGATCTTCCACCTCGCATTTTTGTCCCTGCCATTTGTCCATTCCCGATCATCGCACGCTATAGAGGAGCAAATCAGTATGCATCGCACCCTGTACATTGGGAAGGTGATATGCATCACACCCTCTACATTGAGCTTTTAGTATGGTCCAATTTTGACCATTTATGAGCATTTTTCAGTGGAGAACTTCTGGGAGATGATGTAATATCAGTTGACCTTGTTCCTTTAGGCAGTGAAGCAACACTTTTAGGGACTTAGGAGCCCTCAGTTTATGGACATTTGTGATTGGGATTGAAGTGCCCAAAAATGTCTATAACACTTTGGTGAGTAATTTGAAGAGTGGGGATGCTAGTTTATTGAAACTTTCTATAAACCTTCTATAGTATCTTGTGAATCCTAGAAAACTTCTAACATCCTTTTGACAATTTGGAATTGATAATTTAGAGATCCTTAATTCCATCTCCTGTAATGTGATGTCCTCAAACAATCCCTTTTGTAAACATCATAAAACACTTTTCATGGCTTAGTGAAAGGTTTGTTTCCTTACATATTTTAAGAACTTTTTCCAAATTTTCTAAAGCTTCTTCAAATATATTCCCATAAACTATAAAGTCATCCATATAAACCTCTACACAATCATGTATTAGATCAGAAAAAATTCCTAGTACAACTCTTTGGAATGTTGCAGGTGCATTGCACAATCCAAAAGGGAGTACTTGGTAGGTATAAGTTCCCCATGGGTAGGTGAATGTGGTTTTATCTTGATCTTTAGGTGCTACCTAAATCTGATTGTAACCACTAAAACCATCCAAAAATGAGAAATACTTCTTACCTACTAATGTATCTAACACTTGATCTATAAAGGGCAAAGGAAAATGATCTTTTAGGGTACCTGTATTCAATTCTTGATAATCAATACATACCCTCCATTTACCATTCTTTTTAGGCACAATCACAAGAGGAGAAACCCATTGGTTGTCTGAAATTGGGTAAATGAAGTTTACATTCAACAATTTCTGCAACTCCTCTTTCACAATTTCCCTAAGATTTGGATTCATCCTTCTTTGAGGTTGTCTGGTAGGTTTACAATTTTCCTCAATGTAGATGTGATGTATACAAGTAATAGGACTAAATCCTTTCATGTCAGTGTATTCCCATGCATATGGAGAAAAATGTTGTTGTAATGTTTTGATTATCTTTTCCTGTTGTAATTTTTTCAAGTTATTGTTTATGTTCAATGTTTTTATTTATTTATTTTTTATTTATTTTTATTTTTTTTTTTAAATTCTGAAAATAATTCAATTGTAGAGCTACCAAATTCTTCCATAGAATAAAGAGACATCTGCCTAGATGAAAAATATTCAATATTGGATTTTTCTTGAAATTGATCATGTTCATATTCTAGAGATGATTCAAAATTTCCATTATATTTAAGATTTGACTATCTTCACTAATGGTTGAAATAGTAAAGAGAGGTTGAATATAATTTTCATCATCAACCCATTCTTTGTCATCTATCTCTGTGATTGTTTTTGCTGGAGGATATAGAGTGAATTTCTTAGTTGAATTACCATTAGAGATATACATATCACTAGATCTACATCTAATGAAAGCATCATCTGTAGCCAGCCAAGGTCTTCCTAATATAAGTGGATGTCCTCCTAGAATGTTCTTTGGGGTTAAGATCTTAAAATCAACAGGTTACTCCCAAGAGTCTAAGGACACTGAAATATCTTCTAACACACCATCTAGTTTGATTACAGATCTATTTGCCAATTGCAATAATGTAGGTGTATAAAGAAGATTAGGAAGTTTGAGCTATTCCATGGTTTGTTTGCTTATGATGTTTATTGCTGCTTCTAAATCAATCAATGTATTTAGAAGCTCAACTCCATTGATATGTGTTTTTACAACTAGACTTCCTGGATCTACATATTTTTGTATGGAAATTTTTCCAATCATTATGTCTGCTATTTTTCCTGCGATCTGAATCCTTTTTACTTTGTTTATCTTCCTGGTTTCTTCATGCTCAATTCCTTTATTGTTTTGGCTAGAATTGGAATGTCCTTAATGGATTGTAACAAAGGAATTTTGACACACACATTTTTCAATTCATCTAGAAAATCATAGTTAGGCAACATAATATGCTTTTCTACCCCTCTATCAACTTGTAATCTTTCAGGAAAAGGAGGTGTAGAAGTGGATACTGGTGGTTTCTCTATGATAGGAGTTGAGTTTATTGGTTCTTTCTATTTTTCATTTTTAGTATTTTGGTTTTGAAGAGATGTTCCTTCAAAACTTTTATTTGGATGTAGAGAATCTTCCTCAGAATTGTCTTGTTCTTGAATAACTATAGAAGGATTTTTCTTCTCTAATATCCTACCAGATCTCAGTTGGACATCATTGAGATCTAAAGGAGTGATCATATAAGTTGGAAATTGTTGTCCTTCCTCCATATAGGTATTTTGAGGATTTTTATTGTTGGGGTTTGGGAATGGTTGGGCAGGTAACTTATTTGGTCTCTGTGGGAATGGCAGTGAAAGTTGAGGGTTTGGGTTTTGAAGTTGGGGCTGTTGATTTTGTTGAGGAATTTGTTGGGGAGGATAGTTTGGATATGATGGAGGATATTGATAGTATGGAGAGAATATTCCATAGGGATTTTGCATTCCTTGAGCCCAAGATTGAGATTGAGATTGAGATTGAGGCCAAAGTTTCTGCCAAGAATTCCAATTTGTTGGGGGATGTATATACATTTGGTTGTTAAAACCCTGGTTTTGTTGCCCCTGCCAAGGTATTCTAGAGACAAAGCAAATATATTATGTTGGATTTGAAATTGTTTCCTCTTGAAAAATAGCCTTAAGACTAGGAATTGAAGGACAACTTTTGGTCTCGTGGTTTTCTAAACGAATCACACAAGTCTCTATGATTTTTGCATCGAAAGGGAATTCTCTTAAAGCATGCTTATTTCTGCATTTGGGACAGAAAATAGCTAAATCACTAGTCTCGGCTTTCTGCTTGTTTTGTAACTTAAGGGTGTCTATCTGTTCACTAAGGCTCCCTAGAATATCTATTTTAAATTCATCAAGCATGTTTCCAATTTCTGCCCTACTCATTGATCTAGTTGCAGATTTATTCACTCTAACAAGAGAAGGATCTCTTGGACCTTTCCCAATTTTGGACTTTCCTCTAGAGAGATGAACACATAATTCTCCAATGTCACTTAATGGGATTTGAGAGATATCTTGCTTCCCCGTCATGTTAAGGATGTCTATCCACTCATCTCTAATGACTTTTAATAAAAGAGCTTTTAAAGTATCTTGATCTAAGTTATCCATTTTTTCTCTTTTTAAGTTATAGTTGAATCTTTCAATTAAATATTCCTCCAAATTTTCATCCTCTCTTTGCATCATTTTGAACACCTCATCTTTGTGATTGATAGGCATGCAATAATCCAAATACCTATCCAAAAACACTTTCTTCATGTCATTCCATGTTCTAATAGACTGAGTGACCAATCTTGTGAACCATTTTAAAGCAACTCCTTTCAATGTTGAAGGAAACAATTTGAGTTTTTGAGAGTCTTGTATATAATCATAACTTCTGCATAAGACTTCAAATTCAAATAAAAAGGTTACAAGATCTTCGCTTTTTAATCCATGAAAATTTGGGAGGACAAAAGGTGAGATATTTTTCATTGTGGCATCTGTTTCTTCATCAACTATAGGGAATCCAAAAGAATTATCAACTTACCTACTTCCTCTACCTCCTCCATTATTTCCTCTACCTTCTCCATTATTTCCTCTACCTCCTCCTCCTCCAAATAGTGAAAATTCTCCATGCTCTCCTTCTTCTTCTCTTCCTGCCATTATAGTTTCTTAAGAGTTAATATAAGATTCAACTTGGAAGGTTAATTGCTCTTCCTATGGTTCCTCTATTAATGATATGTGGAAGAAAGGTTCTACTTCTCCCTCTCCACTAGGTATTCTTAATTCTTCAACTAAAATGTGTTCCCCTGTAGAGGTGAAAAGGGGCTACTCCTTCTGTTGGAGATCCAATATTTTCTTCCTATAGGACTGCCTCAGTAGATGAAGTAGGAGATCCTCTTGATTGGATTTCTGACCTTAGAACTTCAGGAGGTATATGGCTAGGAATATGAATTTGAGATGGAGGTGTATCTCTTCTTAATCTTGGTGGAGTAAGTGGTGTTGTAGGAATTAAACCCCTACCTCTAGCTATGAATCTACCCCTACAGTCTCTTTCTCTACACATCATTTTTTTTTGATGTAAGAGATGAAGTTACCTAATTACACTTCCTCGAAAATGGCACCAAAATGTTTAGTCAATTTAGTGTCCTAAATTGCTTGCATAAATTATCAACCGAGGTTTGTAAACTGATGAAGTGTGATGCACTAGATGTGCTTAGTTAACCTTTCTCTTACTACGTTGTTTCGTATTTTATGTTTGTTTTGGGGGTTTCTATTCTTTGATGTCTAAGAATGTACAACTTCAAACTATGAAAAAATTTAAGTGGATCTAACTAATTTTAAAGGAAAGGAAAGGTTGCTAAGTTAATCTAATTTCGTAAAAATGGACCAAGAACTGTTGGCTAGTTAGAACCTAATAAGAAAACATAGAATCTATCTTATCTTATCATTAGTCCTAATCCATGGATCTAATTCTTAAAACCAAGAGTGATATTGATGCAGAAGGTAACTCAGTAATTGCATTCATTTAAACATTCAACCATTCAATTTTGGAATATGATTAAATCAATCTTCAGTGATGCAACTAAGTAAGGACTTGAAAGCAGAAAAAAAGGTAAAATCATGTAAAACTAACAATGTAATAAGTAAATTCAATCACTGTATGAATTAGATATTTAACCATATAAGTTAGGATCATCATCATTTTGAAATGGTTTTTGAAAATATCCATTAACAAAGTTAATTAACAATTATGTTCTAAGAGAATGAATGAAAAAACAGTAAGAAAACTAAGAAACTGTGTATTCTTATTATTTCAATCTTCATCTAGTTTGGAAACAAAGTCATTTTTTTCCACGAAATATCTTAGAGGAACAAGGCTGCACGGTTGTGATTTTATACTTACACTATTGGTTAAAAAATGAAAGGAAATATCATTCTAAATTAGAAAACAGACTTGTTGGAAACAGAGTAATAGAAATTAAACTGAAAACAACAAATGAAAAACCTCCTTCAGTGCAAGGGCCCTTTGCAACTGATGTGGTTGGAATGCTAGCTAGTTAAGGATGCACTTTAAAACATCATTGACAATACGAAATTTGTATTATGAACAAAACAAAGTCTGAATACAACGTATGAGCAAAAATCTTGAACTTAACGTAATTCCTTCTAACTTCTAACTTCTTCTCGGTTCCATGCAACTGATATTTATAGGAAAATAACATAATTGTTTATGAGAAAAACTTGCTACAGGTGGCTAATTCAAATTAAATCTAACATGACTATTTATGAGAAAAACTTGCTAGAAGTGGCTTAATTTGAATTGTAATAGGACTGTTTAACTTCTTATAAGCTACAGGTGGCTAATTCGAATTAAATATTCACCATAATTGTTAGACTCTTGATTAGCCACAAAAGAGCAAATAAGGAGTCTTATTGCTTCTAGATAGTGTATTTTGACTCCATCTTTGGCCATGACCTTAGGATTGCTTTTTCATCGATCTGGACCAAGTGAATAGGATAGAATCCATGTGGAGATGATTCTAGAAATGCCCATGTGGCCCAGTTCTTCATTTGACACCTGGAACTTGCCAAACCAATAGAGTAGCTCAGAATTGATAGTTAGCTACAAAATAGAATGCGTTTTGTAGTTAATTTGCAAAAATATATTAAAATAGCAAGAACATGAAAATATAATATGGTGATCATTTTAATGCTTTCCCTAAGACAAACCTAGCATTTATCATTGAATGGGTTTGTAGTCTTATGAGAAAATGAGAGAAAAAGGTGAGAAAAAATGTCAAGGAGAGGGTAATTCTGAGGTTCAACATACCCCTATTGCAAAATCATTGCATGTCCTCATGAAATTTTCCAAAAATGTGAGTTCTTCCTCCCTAATGCATTTGGTCAGACACCTCTGCTAGTACATCCAATTTCATTCTTTTGCTCTTCTTTGAAGTGACTGTCATTCTAGGTTTTCTCATAAGAAGCCTGTACTTAAGGTTAATGACTGCTCTGTTCAAAATCTTATTCTTTCTTTTCAATTTCCTATTTTTCTTATACCACAGTCCTAGATGCATAATGGTATTATCGTGAATTGCCTTGTCCAATTTATTTTGTTCCTTCAAGTTTTCATTCCCCTGTTTGATATGTCTGTTCATATCTCTAATTCATAAATTTCCTGTTTGAGAGTATCAATTAAAGGTTCTTGTGGATTGATAGAAGGTTTTGGATTTATTGAGGCACTTCTCTTCTCCATTGATTCTATATAATCATATATTTATTGTTGCACTCGGTCTATGCCTGGAGATCTTCTACTTGGGTTACCTTCAAAATGATGAATAGGAGAATTTTGAGGATTGTGTGCGGAAGAGATGGTAACAAGAGATGTTTCTAGGGTTTCCTAATCTAAATTTATAAACTCTATCCTTTTTTATGATGTTTTCTTTACCAAACCTTTGAGTCTAGAGCTTATTCTAGGTTGTGGATGACTTACATTCTCCTCATTTTTTACCTTTTTCTCCTTTCTTATCTTTCCTCTTGCCCTGATTTGCTTCCTGATTTATATCGGTTCTTCAGAGATTAACTTTTCATCATCTTTCTGTAATGAAGACTCAGGTCTGTTTTCAATAGTTATACCAGTCTTCTTTATTCTACTTCTTCTGACATTATCTTCTTTAGGTGTCTCTAGTACTTCTTGGAAATGGTTTCTAATAAGAAAATTCTCCCAGGTATCTCCAATGATTTTTAAATGAAACTCAATCAATACCTTTATCAGCCCATGATGATACATGGTTGTATCTATGAACTCTATTTTCTTTTGCACATTTGAGGCCATCCTTCAATAACTATTTAGCAAGAAGAAAGGAAGATTGATTTCTCCATTTTCTAAGAAATTCATCAATAAACAGATATGGTAAACATACATGCAACCAATTCTCCCCTCATAGGTGATAAATTTCTGTAACATCAAGAGCATGTTCCTACACTTACTTTTAAGAGTTGAAATGATGATTCCTTTTCTAAAAATAGAGACATCCATACTTGGATTTTTGAATATTACTTTCCATGATTCATTGTGGAACTCCTTGTTTTTGAACCATCTTTCACCATGCCTTGGAAGTTCTATAGCCTCAGTTATGAATGAATCAGTCACTACAAACTTAATATTGTAACAGCCCTGAAATAACAACACATAATTAATTAGATTTAATTAAGCGATTTATAATCAACAAGCAATTTGTCAACTAGTTATCATCAATTTTAAAAATATATGGGTAGAGAGACAACTTACCTGTGGAATGCTAGTTGGATGCTAGTTGAATTCTGCTATCTGCAACAAAGTCTTGGGGATGAATCTCCACCCAACCGTAGGCTCAGTTGCACAAAATCTTGCTACTACTGGCCACCCCCGAGTGCTCAATCAACGTACTACTGCTAGGGTATCCTTTGTCTCACAACACTATTCTCCCAAGAGAATGGATGATGGAATTTATCCCTAAAACACAAACAACAGCGAAGGAAAACACCAACATAGGCAGAGTTATCTACACCTCTATTCAAATTCACAGGTCTAACAAGCTCCTTTATGAAATAATATTGCAAGAATTTTGCATTTTTGAAAAAATTGCAAATTAACAGTTCTAAGTGAATTAACACTTCAAAATATATCCACAAGTTTAAACAGAAAATGAAAGGGGAAGCAATGGGGATGCAGTGTCGTAAACACTACAGATCAACATATCATGAGAGAAACAGAGGATTGGGCAATGGATTTTAAATTGTGATGTGGGTTGAATTTTGGGTGCGAAAAGTACATTGAATTTCTATGACAGATCCAATGCGTATGAGTAGTGTGCATCACTTAATTCACGCTCTGTTCAAATAAAGAATCTATATAATTTGCAATAAAATCTAAGAGAAATTATAATGAATGGTGTGACTCTCCTATACCCATGCACAGTTCTGTGCATGAGATTGGGAGATTAGAAGGTTTCCAAGAAATGATATGCATATGATAGAACAAAAGAGCTGCAATCACTAGCGAGAAACCTCATCGCCACAGGTAAGTTGTCTCTACTCATATTTATGAAATTTGATGTTAATTAATTAATAAATTGCATGTTGATTATAAATCACATGATTAATCAAATTAATTACATGTTTTTATTTCAGGGCTATTACAAATATCTCCAATCTCTACCACTGTGCCATCAAAAGATCGAGCAAAGGATTTTGTAATCTCCTTATGAAAACCATCAAATTTCTCGATGAATTTAAGCCATCCAGCTTTCTGGAACATTTCTTTGAGCTGTGGGTATCCTTCCATGTACTTTGCTCCTACCGGTTCTGATTTGGCAATTAGCCCCATGCCTTCTACTACATAGATTTCTCAACCTTTAGAATTACCCTTCTTGGTTTTATGAAATGAATTGACTGTGAATATGGTGAAAGGAACCGCGGGTTTGAATGAAATAAGTAGATGATCTAGGTTTTGGAGAAACATGGACAAGTATATCACATCGTAGTCATGACCATTAATAACAACGAGGGAGTTAATTATGGACCGTTATGTGACAAACTATGGAGGATGTGGTGGATATGTAGTATGATGGAGATTGCAATCAAATCAAATGATGATTCGTCAAGGAAGCATATGAATATCCATATTATATATGGTTTATGTTTTAACCTTGCTATTTAAAATAAATTTTTGCACTTTACCTTTTAGAACTTAACTTTTTCGTTTGTTGTTTTCTTTGATGTTGATCCACAGATACCCTTTTAGCATATTGGTCTTCAAAAACAAGATTCTTCAATTCCCTGCAATCATCATTTGTTTGGAAGCTATATAATTATGTTAGAGTTGCTGAATGAGATATGGATTCAAAATCAAATTAGCTGCAGAACATGATAAAAATGAAGTATGGATATGGAACATGAATGTGAAATGAAATGGAAATGGAATATGATAGTGAAAGGGAATGAAAGTGAAGTGAGATGGAATGAAACTGAAAAATAAAGAAGGGGTGAAATGGAATGAAATGAAATGAATTTGCAGATTAGGAACTGCAAATGAATGTAGCTTTATGTCACTACTTATTACAGAAAGAAAATGGAAAATATAGGATGTCAGAAATCTCTGATTTTCACCCTGTATTTCCTGTATAAGTATGCCAATAAACAATTGG